>SJYC01128221.1:0-16586 GCA_006408675.1 Madoqua kirkii | reverse complement strand
GAGGATGAGATGGCTGGATGGCATCACTGACTCAATGGACGTGAGTCTGAGTGAACTCTGAGAGATGGTGATGAACAGGAAGGCCTGGCATGCTGCGATCCATGGGGTCGCAAAGAATCAGACACGACTGAGCAACTGAACTGAACTGAACTGATCTGAAGGGGACTCACCAGGGCGTGGAAACCAAAGTCTTCTCTGTATCCCATTGTCTCTTCTTGGCCCAGCAAATATTCATTTACCAAACACCTGTTTTTCTATCTCCGTGAAAACTGCCTTCTCTCCCTTTGAAGTCCCCCTCCCCCAACTTCTCCTTATCTTGTCCTTGGCACTGGTGTTCTTATGGAGCCCCTGCACATGCATAATTAAATTTGGATTTTCTATTAGTCTATCTCATGTCATTTTCTTAGACCAGCCAGAAAACTTTAGAAAGGGTAGAGGAGATTTTTTTTTTCCTTCTCGAATACTGTGAATTAAACACAGAAATGTAGCTTCCAGGCCTTACTGGTAAGAAGGTAGGGTCCTGTCCACGGCCTGTCCATCAGCCTGGCCCTTCTGGTGAGATCAGAGGTGAAGGGCAGGCAGAGGTGAGAAACCCAATTCTCACGTATTACCAAGTCCAAGCTCACTCTGCTCACCACACGACAGGCCAATGAATTCAAGAGATGAGGTGTTGAGGTAAGGAAGAGACTTTAACTGGGGAGCTGGCAGATCAGAAGATGGCAGGCTAGTGCCTCAAATAACCATCTTATTGGGATCTGGATGCCAGGTTCTTTTATAGATCAGAGGGAGAGAAGCTCTGAGGAACTAAAGTCAAAAGTCAGTTTAGAGAGGGAGATGAAGTGAGGAAGTAAAGTGAAAGGGTCTTCTGTCTTGCAAAACATCTCCAAGAGAATGTCCAGCCTTCAGAAGGGATGTGTTAATCTCTTCGATTCACAGGTGGGCAGTGAAAAACTCTCTCTTCAGGAGCTGAACAAAGGCATTTTAGTTTACGGTCAAGCAGAGGGGCAGAGTCCTCCAGGCAAACCATTGAGTATGATTATAATAATAGAAGCAAGTATAAGAAAAAGTTTCCAACATGGAGTCAGAATTGGCTTCCTCTCTGAAACACAGGGATCTCTGTCTTCTGTCTTCTGGCGGCAGAATGGAGTCAGTCCCCCATCAGCTGAGTCTGGGGTGGAGGTGCAAGCTTATTGTATGTTAACTCTGACCAGTGTTCTAGTCTTCCATCCTTCACCCCAGCCGTGAGAGAAGGCTCTAGAAAGAAGAATTCCCAGGACCAATCTACATGGCCAGAGGCAACCTGGGTCTGTGGATCTAGCATCTCAAGGACCCTGTTTCTGCCACTTTGGAATTCAGACCTTCAACTTACAGAGATCTGGGTGAGAAGCTGGGGCTCTGGGTCCCCCACCAAAAAGTGAACTATGTGAGGAGACCAGCTCCAGTCCAGTCCAGTCACAGTTACAGAAATACCATGTGTCAGGAAATCCATGGCATCCAGTAGTTAGGACTCTGTGAGGGTGAAGTTCAATCCCGGATTGGGGAACTAAGGTCCCACAAACCATAAAGCCTAAAAAAAAATCATGTGTCTTATGCAGGGTGGGAGGATGGAAAGGGAGAGGGGGTGCATCCTGGAAGCTGGCAGCCAGCTCCAGCCCTGAGAATGGCTTTTATCACTGCTGAGTCCCTTTGGGGGTTTCCCTTGTAGCTCAGACAGTAAAGAATTTGTGTGCCAATGCAAGAGACCTGGGTTCAATCCCTGGGTCAGGAAGATTCCCTGGGAAAGGAAATGGCAACCCATTCCAGCATTCTTGCCTGGAAAATTCCATGGGCAGAGGAGCCTGGTGAGTTACAGTCCATGGGGTCACAAAGAGTCTGAGCATGCACAAATGAGTCCTTTAAACTTTTGTCTTCACTTTAAAATATGACTTTTAATTGATTCATTTTCATTTCTTTTAAATCCTACAAAAGTAAGACAGGGATACATTTTCCTAGGGGAAAAAAAAGAAAACTTTACAGATGGCAACCCACTCCAATATTCTTGCCTGGAGAATCCCATGGACAGCGGATCCTGGCGGGCTATAGTCCACAGGGTCCAAAGAGTCAGACACGACTGAAAAACTAAGAGTACTACACAGATAGGCTAAAATCTTCCTGGACACCTTCAAGCACCCCCAGGCACACTGAGAAGAGCCCTGCTTATAAGCAGCGTCAGTGCTTTGGTGTGATCCTTCTGTAACCAGGAAGAGTTAATTTTGCGTTTACACTGGATCTGCTTCTGTGACTTTAACCCTTTTTTATTATTATAAACATACATAATGACTTGCCTCAGGGAGATAACCTCAGCCTCCCTTCTTCAAAGGACTATAAGAAAGTGAAAGTAACATATTCCCCTGCCTGAGGCTTGCCATTCTAGGGGATATTTGCAAGAATTGAATAGTCTTTTTACTTTGTCTCCTCACCTCCCCTCCATCTCTGATCCTTAAAAGAACCTGGCAACCAGACCTCGGTAAGATGGTTATTTTGAGGCGCTAACCTGCCATCTTCTCGGTCAGCTGGCTCCAAATTAAAGTCCCTTCCTTGCCTCAACACCTCATCTCTCAGATTCATTGACCTGTCATGTGGTGAGCAGAGCGAGCTTGGACTCAGTAATATTTTCAGAGCCCGTTGCGTGAATTTACATCCATATGCATGGATGTATACAGGTGCAGAGTGGCGCTTTGTGGGTGTTCTTTTACATAAACTAGATCACACTAATTCTAGTTGTTCTGCAACTTGCGTTTGTCACTTACCAGTCCATCTGGGAGAGTAACAAACGTATTGAGCACTCACCCTGTACCAGACACTGTTCTAAGAGGTGGAGAGACTTGTGCAGCCTAAAAATCCTTACCCTCATAGAGCTGACATTCTAATGATGGGGGCGGGAAGTAACATAAGTGAGTCAAACTGATAGTATGCTAGGTGATAATGAGCCCTGGGGAGAAAAGGACAGCAGCGAAGGGGAGGGAAGGAGGAGGTTCAATTTTAAATAGAATGATCAGGGAAGGCCTCAGGAGAAGATATGCAGGAAGTGAGTGAGCAGGCCAACCAGACACCCGGGGAAGGCGCATTCCGCACCAGTAGCCTAGCCAGTGTCCTGAAGCAAAAGTCAGCTGATTCCCAGGCAGGCAGGGTGAGTGCTGCGAAGACCAGTTGGACAGGAGAACTTTGGCTTTGAGTAAGATGGAACCACTGGGCCTTTCTGGGCAGAGAGGTGATGCGATGTGAGCTGCGTTTTACCCAGAAGTGAGAAGTGGCTGGATTCGAATACTGTTTCAAAGAGAACTCACTGGATTTGCTGAGGAACTGGCTGTGGGATGTGTGAAGACTATTGGGGAGGAAAAGACTTTCCCTCTATCCCTTTAGGTTCTTTTGGTTGGTCTAGTCATTAAATTGATGTAAGACTGATTATCAGGAGAAAATCAAATTTTGATTTGGTACTTACAGGAATTCATAGAAATATGAGGCTCAAAGAAATGACCAAAGCAGGCAGCTTTTATACCTTTCAGACAAAGAAACAATAAATGTGTGAAGAACTGACAAAACAAAGAAACTTAGGCTCGGATACTAATCAGTGAAGTAACCAAGCAGAGTTTGTTAACACAGCTGCTCTAAGGGTTGAAGAGGCCTCCCTACTGTTGTTAATGAGGATGTCTCCCTATCTCCTGTTTTCAGGGGACAGAGAGGAGGGTCATAGTGTCCTTTCTGTACTGGCTGTTTCTCAGACAATTTTAATTCAAAATAATTAATATGCCAAAGTGGCATATTTAGGGGTGGCCTGCCCCAATCTGACCCAAGTTTTTTTGGTCTGAGTGCTCCATTGAAAGCATGTAGTCCCCATTTCAGAAATGAAGAAGACTGAGAGGAGCAGGCTTGGGGGGAGGCATCGAGGATTTGGTGTTGTGCCTGCTAAAAGGTCCCTCACAAATGAACTTATCTACTAAACAGAAACAAAGGGAGGGTTGGATTGGGAGTTTGGGATTAGCAGATGCAAACTATTTTATTGAGAATGGATAAACAACAAGGTCCTATGTGTAACACATGGAACTATATTCAATATCCTGTGATAAAACATCATGGAAAACTTTATATATATATATATATATATATATATATATATATGTATGTATGTATATATAACTGAATCACTTTGCTGTACAGCAGAAAGTAACACAACAATGTAAATCAACTATATTTCAATAATTTTTTTTAAAAAGAGACCCCTGCTGGAACTATGACTGTGGGAGTTGTGCATTATATACAAGCAAGAACCATGTCTGTATGTATATTTAAAGCCACAGTGCTGGATGAGACCAATGGGAAACACAAGGAAAGAAAAGAGATGTTAGGACACAGCCCTGGGGCCCTCCATCATTTCCAAGTCAGGCAATGAGAGGAACCTGCCAAGGAGACTGAGAACCAGGAAGGTAGGAGACTGTGGAGGAGGAAGAAGAAGAAATCAACTTGGTCGGTTATGCAGATGAGACAAGTCACAGGAGGATGGAGAAAACTGATCCTTGGATCTGAAGTGACTTAGCAGCAGCAGTAGCAGCAGCAGCAGGTTGCTGATGGGGCTTCCCTGGTGGCTCAGAAGTAAAGAATCTGCCTGCAATGTAGGAGACGCAGGAGGCACGGGTTCGATCTCTCGGTTGGGAAGATCCCCTGCAGAAGGGCATGGCAACCCACTCCAGTATTCTTGCCTGGAGAATTCCCATGGACAGAGGAGCCTAGCAGGCTACAGTGCACAGGATCGCGAAGAGTCAGACACAATTGAAGTGACTTAGCACACACACACAATTTGTTGATGATCGTGTAGAGAAAACCTCAGTATTTTTCCTTCCTATGTAGGGAAAACCTGGTTCTTCACTGTGTATTTCTTCCCTGTGTCTCTACCTACAAACAGAACACTTCACCTCTGGCACTTCTGCTCACCAAATGTAGGGGGAGTGGGATTCCCCACACTAAAAAGTAATTCTAAGACACCAGTGTTATGGGGGACCAATAATTCAACACAATTCTGACGCTATTTACCCAGAGACAGCATCAGATCTCACGGGTGAAGAGCTCAGGCCCACAAGACCCCCACATACACCCCCAGCTTCAGGTGCCAGTCACAAGCCAAGGTTAGCACTTGTGCTTCTCACCAGCCAGCTATAGATCAGAGGTTCCAACGATCCCCTTCATTGGCTCAATTAATTTGTTAGAGCCCTTCACACAGCTCAGGGAAACACATTTACGAGGTTATCAAAGGATATGATAAAGGCCACAGAAGAGCCAGATGAAGAGCTACATGGGGTGAAGGTCCGAGAGGATCCCAAGTGCATGAGTTTCTGTCCCTGTGGAGCTGAGATGTGTCATCCATGTGTCATCCTCTGACATGGATGTGTTTATCAACCTGAAAGCTCTCCAGACCCCCTACTATTGAGATTTTACAGAGGCTTCTGTAAATTTTATGGGCATGATCCATTATTAACTCCATTTCTAGCCCCCCTTCCCTCTCTGGAGATTATGGGAGGGAACTGAAAATCCCAAGATTTTAACTGTGGCATGGTCTTTCTGGAGACCACTCCCATCCAGAAGCCATGCACCAAGAATCACCTCAGCAGAACAAAAGATGTTCCTCATGGCTCTGTGTGCCATACTCAGTCGCTTCAATCATGTCCGACTCTGTGTGACCCTATGGACTTCAGCCCACCAGGCTGCTCTGTCCATGGGATTCTCTAGGCAAGAATACTGGAATGGGTTGCCATGACCGCCTCCAGGGGATCTTCCCATTCCAGGGATTGAACTTGGGTCTCCTGCATTGCAGGAGGATTCTTACTATCTGAGCCACCTAGGAAACGCACCTTGCTCTGATTACTTAACGAATTTACCAAGGTTTTAGGAGTCCTGTGTCCACAATGGGATCAAAGACACAGAACAAAAGATGTTCAAAGTGTTCTTATCACTTAGGAAATTACAAGGGATTCAGGAGTTCTGTGCCAGCAACTGGGCCAGAGATCAATATATACAGTCTCTGTTATCTCACAGTGATCTTAACAACTTTGGTAGCATGACGGTGACAAAAGCCAGTTTGGAGCATGTAAAGGAGAGAGCTCGAGAAGAAAGACCTGGGTGGGGTGCACAGCGAGTGCAGATCACGCTTTTGAAAGGTTTAGCAAAGGGGAAGGAGAGAAATGGGGCAACAGCTGGAGGAAACCATTTTTCTTTTTTTCATTTCGAGGTTAAACAGCCTATTTGTGTGGTGATAGAAAGGATCCAGTAGAGAGGGGGAAAATGACACAGGAGAGAGACGGCTACTGCTGGAGCAAAGTCGCGACCCCATGGACTGAGGCGTACCAGGTTCCTCCGTCCATGGGATTTTCCAGGCAAGAGTACTGAAGTGGGGTGCCATTGCCTTCTCCAGCCAATGATAAATAAATAAAGTGTTGTTTTTTTTTAAAGAAGCTGCCTTGTAATGTCGGGGATGTCAGTTAGGTCCCTAGTTAGGGAACTAAGGTCCCACATGCCACAGAGCAACTAAGCCTGTGCTCCACAACTATTGGTCCCTGTGCCCACATGCTCTAGAGCTGCCATGCTGCAACTAAGATCTGACGCAGCCAGATAAATAAATTAATTAATATGAAAGAATAAAACCTCTACCCTAAGGGTTGGAAAAGACCTTAGAGGTTTCTTCCATATATGGGAGCTCCCTCGTATGGACTCCTAGAAAATACTGGTCCAGCCTTTGCTTGAACATCTCCAGTGATGACAAACTGATTACTTCCCAAAGCAGTTATTCGTATCCACTACCCCTAAAGTGGTTAGGTAGCTCTTTGTAACTGTACTGCGTCACAGTTTGCCTCTCTGTCAGTTTCACCCACTGGACCAGGCTATGCGCTCCGGGACTCACAGCAATATCAATGGCTAAGTGTTTGCGGATTTCGTGTATTCTTTTATGGACCCTCCTCTCAGTAGATCCTCATAGCACAGGGAGGAGTTATCGTTCAAGTCACTGCACTGATGAAATATATGAGGCTTCAGGAGATTAAGTGACCTAAGAGAGCAGGCCTAGTAAATCAAAGAGTGAAGAATTCAGCTGAGGGTTCCTGAATCCATAGCCCACACTTTCCACTCCTCCACTCTGCCTTAAGTCCCCTTCCTCTCTCCCACGGTCCAGCCCTCCGGTTTTCTAAAGCAGCTGTCATGTTCCCCAGGAGCCTTCTCCTCCTCCTGCTAAACACTCCCAACTCTTCCAATTGTTTCTCACCCCTGTAGCTGGGCTCCCAAAGTGAGCACAATATTCCGGGTTGAGTCTGGCCAATCCTGCGCAGGGCAAGCTTTTTGGGCCCCCACCCGCTTTGCTCTGGCTGTTGTCCTGCCATTCCTGCAGCTGGAATCCAGTTCCTCTCTTGGCAGGGAAGCTTCATCAATCTGTTGTCTTACTCATTGTTCACTCATAAATATGAATAACTTGCATATGTGTTTTTGGTCTGTTTTGTTCCTTTACAAAATCTTCGATCCCCAGGAGCCCTGAGAAACAAGTGTTCTGTGAGCACAGAAGGAGGTGCATGAGGCAGCCCCGGCATTTAATTAGACTTTGAAATGTGTGGAGAAATGGGAGCCTTACCCGACTTGCCAAATTAGGCATGAGGGCCCTATCCATCTTTGGAAGGAGTGTGTCCTCCCTCTGGATTTCCATGAATGAAACCATGTCGAGTTATTGCATCCGCCTGGATTTCCAGCAGCTCTGAGTGTCTGGCAGACAGAAAACAAACCAAGTGACTATTCTTCCCAGCCTGCTCTTGCCAAACAGGCTGCCAGGGGACCCTAGGAACAGAACTCTTGATGATGCCAGCTGGCCAACTGGAAAGGGTGACCAGACTGGGGCCAGTTCTTCCTTGTGCCTTCAGGGAGCAGTTAAACTTGCAGAAGAATGGGAACCACTCCAAGATAGGGGTGAACTGGTGGCTCCAGGGTCCTAGAGCACGCAGCAGGCAGTTGATCTTGATCCCTCAACTGTTACAGCAGGGTCAGGGTTGACTTTCTTCCAGGGATTGGCAACCTGTGGTATGCGTGCCAAAGATGGTGCACAAATCTATTAGCAAAGGCACTGCGACCAACCACAGTGCTCTCTCCTTCTCCCTTTCTCTGCTCTTTGGGGATGTCTCTAGCCACACATGGGAAGAGCTGACTCAGGGACAATGTCTCCTTTTGAAAGCCTGTGCCCAGCTTGAGGCCCTCCTTGCCTCTCTGCCAACCTGGGCCAACATCATGCTCTTAGCAGACCAGTCATGAAGGACTGCCCACACCTGCCCTAGTGAAAGTTGTTCAGTTGTGTCCAACTCTTTGCTACCGTCCATGGAATTCTCCAGGCCAGAATACTGGAGTGGGTAGCCTTTCTCTTCTCCAGGGGATCTTCCCAATCCAGGGATGAAACCCAGGTCTCCCATATTGCAGGTGGATTTTTTTTACCAACTGAGCCACCAGGGAAGCTCAAGAATACTGCAGTGGGTAGCTTACCCCTTCTCCAGCAGATCTTCCTGACTCAGGAATTGAACCAAGGTCTCCTGCATTGTAGACAGAGTCTTAACCAGCTGAGCTACCAGGAAAGCCCTATAACAATAGAAGAAAACAGACAGAGAGGGAATTGTGTTCAGTGAAACAAGTCAGAGAGAGAAAGACAAATATTGTATGATATATCTTGTATGTGGAATCTAAAAAATACAACAAAGTGGCAAATATAACAAAAAAGAAATAGATTCACAGATATAGAGAACAAAGTAGCGGTTAACAGTATAGGGGAGAGGCAAGATAGCAGTAAGGGATTAAGAGACAGAAACTACCATGTATAAAACCAGGGACTTCCCTGGTTGTCCAGTGGTTAGGAATCTGCCTTGCAATGCAGGGGATGCCAGTTCAGTCCCTGGTCTGGGAACTAAGATCCCACGTGCTGCAGAGCACCTAAGCCCACATGCTTCAACTACTGAGCTAGCGCGCCACCAATAGAGAGTCTGTGCACCACAAGAAAAGATCCCACATGATGCAGCAAAGATCCTGTGTGCTGCAACTAAGACCCAACGTAGCCAAATAAATTTTAAAAATAATTTTACAAAATAAATAAATCTCCTACAAGAATATATTATACAGCACAGGGAACATAGTGAATATCATCAACTATACCTCAATTTTAAAAAAAGAATAAAAATAAAGTTATTTCCCCAAAACCACAGAATACACAGATGAAGACAGTCTCAGCACCAGTAATGGCAAATTCCTATTTCTTGATCTCCAGAAATAGAATGAATGACAAAGGGGCACGATACAAAATGCTTCTAAAACTGCTTCAAGTTGAGGTCTCACCAGGTTCCACTCATTTGAGTGGAATCAGTGTCCAATGAACTCAGCCCATACAAGGGTCATTGAAACACTGAGTCCATAGCTTGGAGGCCTTGGGTCATTTAGAAGGATGCCGCAAACCCAAGCAGGGGAATCTCTTCCCTCATTTATCTCATATAAGAGGTAGATACAGCCTCACAGAGGAGCCACTGTGAAACTTAGGGTTCGGATGGCAGAGTTGAGTGTGCCTCTAAGGGAAAGCCTCTGAAATTCGAATTTTTTCCCCTATCAGGCGCCGGCATATCTGAGGGCACCGGCATATCTGAGAGCTCCACCATTAGAGCCAGTCCTTTAAGTTAAGGCATTGAAGGCCCTGATCACAAGACAAAGATTTCAGAGCAAAGGCTTTTGGCTGAACTTCTGCCCCTAGAGCAACATTGCCTGTTTGAACTCTAGCTCCGCCTCATGCTAGGCTAGCTGTGCAAACTTGGGCGAGTCAGTTAACCTTTTAACTTCTCTGTGCCTCATTTTCTTCAGCTGTAAAATGGGAATAATAATGAAACCTGCTCATAAGGTTAGTTTCAGAACTAAATGAGTTAATACATGGAAACTTGGAGCAGTGGCTGGCACATAGGAAGTGCTCACCAGGTGTTAACTGTTACCATTATGATGGGGTCACATTGTGAAGCGCTTTGTATGGGAGGCCAAGGAACAGTGCAGGCTCAGGTCCTGCCTGGTTCCCAGATTCTCTTCCTCCCCCTCCAAGTCTAGAGCCACTTTCCGAGGATCAACCATCCCTCTAGCTACAGACTCAGCCCATCCACCAGCTCTAGCCCAGAAGGACATCAGCAGTTCCAGCTAGCATTCTGGGACCCTGCAGGGAGTCACCCTTACTACCGGGCCATCCTTAACTTCAGACTTCAATTATGATAACTGGGAAGCCTCCTTACTCTTGAGGCCCAGCGCCTTCTTGCATGTCTCAGTTCTGGTTGTTAAATCCTTGCCTTTTCTCCTGCAATTGCTTTAGCAACCTTTAACCCACACAAGAAATTGAGACATAAGTCACATGAGAACCAGGTAGACCCTATATGATGAAGTGTTGGGTGTGACAGGCTACAAAGATGCTGTGAAGGGGGAAGTAACTAGGATTAGAGTAGCCAAGCAGAGCTGCCTGGCGAAAGCAGAGCTAGGACAGGCAGTATTTACACTGGGCTAGGCAGCACTTGCACTGGGATAGGTAGCATTTGCACTGACAGAAGGCGGAAGGGAAAAACGAGTCTGGTCATCTGCCCAGACCTTTATCTTAGGCTCCTAAAGCTCACTTTACAATCTCGTTTCCCAACACCTCACTGCCTGTGCTCCCAGCAGTTAACTGGATCGTCCTATCCAACAGTTAACTGGATCATGTCCTATATCTGGGGAGATAGCAATGCCTCTGGAAACCGAGGACAGCAGTGGCATCTCTGGATCAGAGGATGTCACAGTGACGCCCTCTGCTGATGGACAGTCATTGGAGAACTACTGAGGGTGTCCTCAAAATAAAAACGAGGCTGGATCTTCTAAGGCAGCATCAATATCATGTAAAGCCAATTACCTCATTCTTCTTGAAGGCTTCCCAAGAGGAACAAGATCAGGTCTTTATTGTCTTTCACAAACCCTCAGAATCAGGTTCAACTTGATTGAACCAAGGCTTTCCTATAATCCTTTGGGAATCATCTGCAGGCAATTCACCCCCTCTGCTGACTCAGAACTGATCACCCCTGCTCTCAAAAGGACAGCTTGTGGGCATGGAGCATGAACTAGATTTGTCTATACCAGTGCTTTTCAAACTATCTGTGGTGAAAGATAGATTATTTTTTAAATTTCCAATCTGCTGTGAACAGATACTTTGGTAAAACTTTTTGAAAAATAATTAGGCACTTGGATACTGCAGCATTATCAAACTTGTATAAATGTTTCCAAACTCTCTTGCAACATGGAGTATCTAGTTCCCTGACCAGGGATAAAACCCAGGAGGGCAGAGTCTTAGCCACTGGACCAGCCGGGAAGTCCCTAGATGATATTTAAAGAATTATTGTTCATTTTTTAGGTATGATGATGTTGTATTTATAAAGCACTTATCTTTCAGAGTGACATATTAGAATATTTCTGGGTAGAATTATACAATATCTGGGACTTGCTTCAAAACAATCTGCAAGGAGGTTTAGAGATCAGTCAGGTGGGAGCATAAGAAAGCTAAATTGGCTGTGAGCTATGGTTCTTGGAGCTGGGTAATGGGCTTCCCTGGTGACTCAGATGGTAAAGAATCTTCCTACAGTGCAGGAGCCTTGGGTTCTATCCCTGGATTTGGAAGATTCCCTGGAGGAGGGCATGGCAACTCACTTCAGTATTCTTGCCTGGAGATTCTCCGTGGACAGAAGAAACTGGAGGGCTACAGACCATGGAGTCGAAAGAGTTGACACAACTGAGCGAATAAACACACATAGAAATGGGTACATGGGAGCTTATTGTATTAATGTGTTCTCTTTGCACTGTGTATGTTTGAAAGTTAATGAGCACTTAAGGAGGTATGCGCCAGCACTGAGGACTCTAAGATGAAGCAGGCATCATCTGTCCTTAGAGAGTCTTATAGCCCGGTTCCCAAACTCTCATCACCAAGCACCTCTTCTGTTATTCTTTATCCTGGCAAGCCCCATGTTTAAATGATTCTGATCACTAAATAAACGTATTTATTATGAAATAATTTAAAAAATACTACATATGTGTATGGTATATATACAATGGGATAGTACTCAGCCATAGAAAAGAACGAAATAATGCTATTTGCAGCAACATGGATGGTCCTAGAGATTACCATATTAAATGAAGTAAGTCAGACAGAAAAAAACAAGTATCATATGATATTGCTTATATGTGGAATGTAAAATATGACACAAATGAACTTATTTACAAAACAGAAATAGACCACAGACATAGAAGACAAACCTATGGTTACCAAAGGGGAAAGGAAGGATATAAATTAGGAGTTTGGGATTAAAGTATACACACCACTGTATATAAAATAAACAACAAGGACAACATTGTAAACCAACTATACTTCAATAAATAAATATAAAAATACTGAAAAAGAAGTTTCCAAACTCTTCATGTCCTTTCTTATCTTGTTGGACTGGCATCTGTCCACAGACCACACTGTTCTTGACCTCTCCGGATTCCATCCACTCAGTGAGGAGATGCTGGTAGATGGATGTGGCCTCCCCATGAAAGGCTGGCTCTGGAAGATTCTGCCCAGTCCCTGCCCAAAGCAGTGATGAAAGGAAGGCCAGACTGGAAGAAGATCTGCCACTTGCTGGCAACCCCTGATAACCTTGGACAAATTACCTAATCTCTCTGAGCCTCAGTTTCTGCATCTGTAAAATGGAGACAGTGTCTGGCAGTACCTTTCTCATGAAGTTGTTGTGAGAATTAAATAGATGCAATACATGGAAGGCAGTTGGCACAAAGCCTGGCATGTTGCTCTTCCTGTGTGCTTACTGAAACAATACTGTCTATGAGGCAGGTGGATTAGAGGCAACACTGTGTATTGGTTAAGATCCCAGGTTTGGGAGTCATTCCATTTTTGGTGTGGAGTGCCAGCATGACCATCTATTCCATTCTGTCATCTGTGAATTGGACATACCGCTCAGAGCTCCCTTCCAGGGTCATGAGGATTCAGCGCTTGGCTCTGTGTGTGTGTGTGTGTATGTGTGTTGTTGTTGTTGTCTGCTCTGGGTCTTAGTTGCAGCATACAGGATCTAGCTTCCTGATCAAACCCCAGGCCCCCTTCACTGGGAGTGCAGTCTTAACCACTGGGCCACCAAGGAAGTTCCTGAGCTCTGTGACTTGCTCATAGTAGGTGCCTGATGATTGGTGGTGAGATTCCAGATTTGCAAGTATCCTCCTTCTAAGCTCTGTCCCTTTCCCTGCTGTAGACCACCTGAAGGGAAACGAGCCCCCAGCTGGGAGTTATTAATAAGATCATCAGTCTTCCCTCTTTCTGGTGTCACCAGAAATCATGTGTCATTGAACCAGCCAGAGTCTTTTGGTTGTAATAGAGGGAGCATGGGCACTGGAGCCAGACAGGTCTGTTTGAATACTAGCTCTATCACATACTAGCTGTGTATCCTTGAGTTCATTTCTTCACCTGTCAGGACCTCAGTTGTCTCATTTGTAAAATGGAATCAATGTAATAAACCAGTTGTCTCTAAAGTGAGATGTACAAGATGATACCTTGAGGTGTATGAAGAAAATATTCCAGCTTTAATTTAAATTTATTTTGAAGCAAAAAGATAAAAGACATTAAACTATAATGTACCCAAGACATGTGGTGACACTGGCACCCTCATTTGATCTGTTTGTAAGATGGACGCTGATGGGTATATCCCGAAGAAGGAATGGTAAATTCACGACACAGAAGGGTTTGGTGGTGGCATCCACCCTCTTTCATTTTTAGCCTATTGAAATGTTCTGTAATGTCTGTGTTGGGTTCTGAATTTACAGATTATATCATCTGGTTTTAACTAAACCAGTTCTCCTCAAATGGAAAAGTGGTTTGAAAAGATTCCTACAAATAAACCACAGCCTGAATGAAGACTATGAAGAATACAAGCGGGCAACAGGAAAATGGCAAAACTGATTCATCTCCCATTCCTAGTATAAGCTTTTCATCAGCCCCACTTCAAAGCATTATAAAAACAACAATGAACAAATTGGTTCTGATAAAAAATCAGCCAAAAAAAAAGAAAGAAAGAAAAAGAAAATATCAAGAAAGCTACTTATGGAATTCCCTGGCAGTCCACTGGTTAGGACTCCACTCTTTCACTGCCAGGGTTGGGTTCAGTTCATGCTCGGGGAAATAAGATCCCACAAGCCATGTGACATGCCCAAAAGAAAAAAAAAAAAAGTTCAACCTGGAAAAAAAGTAAGCTATTTAAAGTATGATTCATGTCTGCTAATAAAAAACTCATTTTAAGTGTATACTTTGCCTTGATTTATTAGCTAATAATGATATGAAGCTGTCATGATTAGCAAGAATTTTAAAATCTGCTTTCCTGGTGACTTAGATGGTAAAGAATCTGCCTGCAACGCAGGAGACCAGGGTTTGATCCCTGGGTAGAGTAGAGCCCCTGGAAGAGGGCATGGCAATCCATTCCAGTATTCTTGCCTGGAGAATTCCATGGACAGGTGGGTCTGTTGGGTTACAGTCTATAGGGTCACAGAGTCAGCCATGACTGAGTAACTAAACTGTGTATAAGAGACAGAGCTAATAATGATATGAAGCTGTCATGATTAGCAAGAATTTTAAAATCTGCTTTCCTGGTGACTTAGATGGTAAAGAATCTGCCTGCAACGCAGGAGACCAGGGTTTGATCCCTGGGTAGAGTAGAGCCCCTGGAAGAGGGCATGGCAATCCATTCCAGTATTCTTGCCTGGAGAATTCCATGGACAGGTGGGTCTGTTGGGTTACAGTCTATAGGGTCACAGAGTCAGCCATGACTGAGTAACTAACACATACGTAGTTAATATACAATGTTTGTTAGTTTCTGCTGTACAGCAAAGTGACTCAGTTACACATCTACATATATCCACTCTTTTTTAGATTCTATTCCCATGTAGGTCATTACAGAGTACTGAAATGCTTTAATTTTTTTTAATGCCTTACAGGAAAACTGGAAAGGCAGTTTTTTACTCTAATGATATGGGCTACCAAAGGAAAGATACAAAGAAGATATAGTATGAACAAAATGACTAATTTTTTTCCAAGTATTGCTTTGACAGAAAGTTTTTTCAAAAGGTGGGGGTGAATTTCAAAGTAAGTTTACTGAAAAAGTTAGCAACCTTTCACAGCAAAGATATTGAAGCCTAAAATGTACAAAGTGCTAAAAGATTTATCAGTAGGGTACAGAAGATTTCCCTGGTGGTGCGGTGATTGGGATCCACCTACTAATGCAAGGGATATGGGTTCAATCCTTGGTTTGGAAAGATTCCACACGCCCTGGGGTATCTAAGACAGTGACCCACAACTACTGAAGCCTGACTGCCCTAGAGCCTGTACTCTGCAACAAGAGAGTAGCCCCTGCTCAGCACAACTAGAGAAAGCCTACACACAGCAACAAAGACTCCTTGTAGCAAAAAATAGGTAAATAGATAATTTTTTGTTAAAAAAGAATTGTAATTGACTTCTAAAACATAGAACAGAAACTAGACTCCGAAATGTGCACAGTACTCTATTTTGTAACAAGGTAGGGAGTGACACGCCCTTTGTCACTTTCTTAGCTTCTGTGTTATTACATAGAGGTTAGCTGGTTATTTCGTGGCAGGGCACTTAAAAGAATTTTCAGACTAAAAGATAAAATTTCCCTTCACAGAAAAATGCATTTTAAATTTACTGACCTTTTCTGTAGGGTCCTTTAACAATCAGTGGGTATTTTTTTAAATAGTTATAATAAATACACCCCCATGTCAGTCTTCAAAGTTGAGAGTTCAACAATGAGTGAGGAAAATAACTGCTTTGGAAGGAAACTTAGTTCATGGAGAGAACATTTGGAGAACAGATATTTGTGTTTTCATTGTTATGTAATTTTATTGCCAAAAATGATGTAAGTTGCATACCTAGAAAACCTCTCATATCTACACGCTTAAAATCTGGGACTGAAAATATCTACCCTGTTTTAAAATCTTTCAATTGTAGAGTTTTGGTGGATTTCAAACCCATTTGTTAAAAACAAAAAAGTGCAACAAGTGCTGATTGGCAAAAACAAATAATTGGCATCAGGAAAGGAGATGGTTTACCAGCCAAACTTTATCAAAAAACATTGCATAATTGGGGGGTGGAACTGAAAAAGAATCGTGATGACATGGTAAACACAGCCTCTGAAATCTGCCTTCCATTGAGAGTTATATATCTTTTTCAGACATCTTTCTCATCTATGACAGTCACTGCAACCAAGTGCTGAAACAAACTAAACTTGATCCCACCTTCACATAGCTGTATTATAGTCTATAATTATAGCTGTATTACTATATTACTATATGGTTTTTCCAATAGTCATGTATAGATGTGAGAGTTGGACTGTGAAGAAGGCTGAGTGCGGAAGAATTGATGCTTTTGAACTGTGGTGTTGGAGAAGACTCTTGAGAGTCCCCTTGGACTGCAAGGAGATCCAACCAGTCCATTCTGAAGGAGATCAGCC
>SJYC01128219.1:0-20284 GCA_006408675.1 Madoqua kirkii | reverse complement strand
GCAATAAGGAGTTCACAATCTGAGCCATAGTCAGCTCCCAGTCTTGTTTTTGCTGATTGTATAGAGCTTCTCCATCTTTGGCTGCAAAGAATATAATCTGGTTTTCTTAATGTCTAATAATGGTTGGTTGGAGCGCCCTCTTGTGTCTCCACATGGTAACATCTCAGGCTTCTTCAATGAGGTGATATTTTCTTCAGTGTCAATAAAAGATGTAATGGAAATTTTTTTTCTCCTCACACTTCATGGCCCACGCTTGACACTTGGACTCCAGTTAAGCCATTGCAGCTCGAGTCTTAGGCAGGCTTCCTGCTTACACTCAGGCCTAAAGATTTCTTTCTGCTCCCTGCCCACATCTTTCTCTTCAGTTACTTTGAAAAACCCTGTTCTCATCATACACAGATTTCAGCTTGGTCTTACCACCTTCTATTATTCCAAGCTTACCCAGCTCCCAAAGTAAGATCATACTTTTTTATAAAAGGGGAAAAAAGATAATCCAAAACACTAAAAAAAGGATGTTTTAAGTGTTTACTAAATATGATTTGTTCTATAACCTAAGGAAAAGATATTCAGAATGTTAAACCTTTCACAGGGATCCCTTCAAGGGAGGCCCTGACATTTGGAAAGAGGCAAATGACAACCAGAGGCAGCGATGTCCGGCAGTGTGTGCACACACACATGAACACACATTTACACGCTCACAGTCAAGCTCTTTTGCTCAGTGAGAAAGAAGCTTTCTCTCTTACTGAGAATCATGTGGTGATATCAGCATAGGTCTTTGGAGGAAAGGAGACTTATCATTTATATCTGGAACCTCAAGAATGTTCCCTGCTCCTGCCCTAAGGAACTTTACTTCTCATATTTCACACAATCTGCTCATATCTGTTCTACATCCATGGATTTCTTAATATCTATATTTATTTATTTGACTGTACTAGGTCTTAGTTGTGGCATACAGGATCTAGTTCCCAGACCAGGGATCAAATCCAGGCCTCCTGCATTGGGGGTGTGGAGTCTTAGCCACTGGACCACCAGGGAAGTCCCCCCATGAATTTTTATGAATCCATGAGCTCCATTGGCAAACTCCACTGTGAGCCAGATACGCTCCTGACTTCTCCTGGGGTGAATTTGCACACCTTCTTCTGTGTGCAAATTAAATGTTTGCAAATCAATTATGATTTCCCACCAGCCTCCAATACGGTTTCTGAGCTGTACTCCTCATCAAGGTTGATTTTCAACACTTCAGCTTAAAGTTTCTCTGCCTCTTTCCATCCTCTCTGACAGCTAAACCTTATCTGGAAAATGAAAACCCTGATCAAGGAAACATTAACAGTTCTTATAGTTTGAATATTCCAGGACAAATAAACAAACCCCCAGAAACACTGGAGAGGCTGCCATTTGGAAAAGACACCAAGTACCACCATTTAAGGGCTTCCCTGATGGCTCAGTGGTAAAGAAACCACCTACCAATGCAGGAGACACAAGAGACATGGGTTCGATTCCTGGGTCAGGAAGATTCCTGGGGGTGGGAGTGGAATGGCAAGTCACTTCAGTCTTCTTGCCTGGGAAATCCCATGGACAGAGGAGCCTGGTGGGGTGGTCCATGGGGTCTCAAAGAGTCAGACACAACTTAGCGACTAAAACAACCACCACTACCAGCATTCAAAATCTGAACCTTCATCCTACATCCAACTTTTCAAGAGGCCATTTCCAAAGGCTTTAAGGGTTTTGCCCCGTTCCCTTGGAGGGGGAATAGCTGCCTCAGGGGATGGGCATTTTTGGCTTAGGAGGGTCTGTACTATCTCTTCTGCTTTCTGCTCTCTTCACCCCACTCCGGAGACCTGTTGACTGAAGAAAAACACACAACCTAGAAGTTGCAAGTTCTGTCGTATTCGGCGGACTTACTGAGGACTATAGCCCAAGAGACAGCCTTTCAGAGAGCGCTGAGGAACTGTTTCAAAGAGGTAAAGGAGGAGCTAGGATATATGGAGCTCTTGAAGAAAAAGTAAAAGCATGTGTTTGAATATCAAATATTACTGCTAATCTCCCCAAAAATAGATATCTCAAACTAGTGATTTTAGCCCTTTCCTGTGTATGGCAAGATGTAAGAGCCTGGGCTTATTGAAAGTATTCCTTATATGAGCATCTAAACTCTCTAGGGCCAGTATCCTCTTTTTCTCCATCCTGAGTTTCAGTCAGAGCACACAGGGTGGAGGGATGCAGGGGGTCATCAGCTGCAGTGGCCAATGGCTTGATGGCGTTTTTTTACTGGAATGACAAGCACATTCTTTGTCCACAGACCCTGTCTACTGAAACAGAGATGGGCACTGTGGTTCTGCTGAATCGTGTATGCAGTTGGTGACCTATACAAAGCACTTACTAAGTAAAGAGCTGCTAGGGTGGCACCCTGGCTTTGGTCTCTGGCAACAGTTAAGCAAGGGCACGTGCATCCTGGGTCTGTGCCTTTGCAGTCGTTGAACTGGAACCAGAGATAATGTTACAGCTGATAGGGAAGGGAACTACCTGCTTAGTGGTGAGGAAATTAATAGTCCAAGCATTCTTCCATCCTGCATTCTCCATGCTGGCATTTTGATTAAAAAAAAACATTGTTGCAGCTGTTTGCATATTCTGGAAGTGTGTGTGGTTTGGTGTTTACAGATTTGAGGTTGTGGAGGGAAGTTTCTAGAGCAACGGAAGTAGCTGCTTGTCAGGGTTCATTTTGAAAATGAAAGCCTGAAAGCTTGGGGCCCACTCTGGGCCTGGTCTCTGAGGAATCAGCAAAGGTCATGAGGTGGCTTTGGTTAGTCAGCTTAGTGAAGCAACCACTTTTTCACCTTTTGCTTCTCTTTCACGAACTGACCACGTCTGTGAGTTGCTTTAGGTGTCCTGCAGATTCAGTCTGGGGCAGAGATGTGGGAGTGGGTTCCCTCCCCTCTCCAGTTTCTGCAGGCAGACACCTCTCCCAACACGGACACATACAATGGTCCCACCCCCACCCTAGCCACATATATACACAAATACACACAATTACATTTCCCCAGGCTGCCAAATCAAAAGGTGGTTAAGTATCTCTCACTCACCTACTAGGTACACAAGGGCAGCACAACAGAGTCATCAAAGAATTTAGTTTGATTGGCATGTCAGAGTTAAGGAAGAGAAATACAACACAGGGCAGTCTCTTCTGGCTGCCGAAGGAGTAATCCAAATAGGTGGCTGGGGGACTGAAAAGGATCATTCTGGGCAGGGGTAATCAGAGGAGGCTCAGTGGAGAAGGTGGCAACTGAAACCAACCTTGAAGGGCAGGGGGAAGAACTTCATCAAATAGAAGCTGTAAGGGAGGACATTTGGGTAGAGGAGGGTGAATTCAAGATATGCTGAGGTTAGGACAAGTGCACTCATTTGGCTGGAATTTGGGACTTGAGTGAGTGATTTGCAGTTTATAAGCTTGGTTTGAATGCCAGGTCCTCTGTGCCAGAACAAAGGCTATGGTGTCACCCATACCTGCTCTTCTACTTCCTTCTGGGTGACCTTGGGCCAGTAGCCTAACCTCTGTGCAAAGGGAGGATAGTAACAATACTTAGCTCTTGAGATCCCTGGGAAGGTTAATAGAATAACACATATAAGCATTTGGAAGAGTGGTACATGAAAAAAATGTTCAAAAAATGGACTACAAATGCATAGGCTGTCATGAAGGGAAGCTCCAGATATTTAGGACAGGTCTCAAATATTTGAGGGTTAAGGTGGAAAAGCCTCTGGTACTTTCCATCACTGTGAGACCCAGTAGAGGGACCTGGCTTAGCCTCCCTTTGGCCTAGACTATTGGAACTGTCTCCTGGCTTTCTGCATCACCCATAATCATCTTCCTTGGTGGTGGTGGTTTAGTCATTAACTCATGTCCAACTCTTGCGACCCCATGGACTGTACTCTGCCAGGCTTTTCTGTCCATGGAATTCTCCAGGCAAGAACACTGGAGTGGGTTGTCATTTCCTTCTCCAGGGGATCTTCCAAACCCAGGAATCGAACCCTGGTCTCCTGCATTGCAGGCAGATTCTTTATCAGTTGGGCTATAAGGGAAACCCTTAATCATCTTCCTTAAACCTACCTTAATCATAGCTGTGTCCCTCTATGGATCAAGAACCTTCTATGGCTCCCCACTGCTCACTGACTAAACTCCCTAACATGGGGGAGGGTGTGGGAGATGCAAGAACTACCATTTATTGAGAGAAGAAAAGAACAAAGAGGAGGCTACTGTTAGGAGTGAAAAGGTAAAACAGCCTCCTCTTTTAAAAACCCTAAAACAATGAATTCCCAGAAATCAGCAGGTCCTTCTTGAAGAGAGCAGGATACATCTCCGAAGAGGGAAAGGCATTCCTGGCCAATAACTGATTCACCTACTTCTTCACGTCCAGTCAGGAAAGGTTAAAGAGGAGATGAGGGCGGAGAGCTAGGTAGGGAGCCCCCGGAGGGGAAGCAGGATAATACTGTTGTTTAGTCGCTAAGTCCTGTCCAACTCTTTTGTGACTCCATGGAATGTAGCCCACCAGGATCCCCTGTCCACGGGACTTCCCAGGCAAGATACTGGAGGGGGTTTTCATGCCCTTTTCCAGGGGATCTTCCCGACCCAGGGATTCAACCCACGTCTCTTTTGTCTCCTGCACAGGCAGGCGGATTCTGTACCACTGAGCCATCAGGGAAGCCCCAAGCAAGGGAATAGTCCTCAGTTCCCGGAAAGAGCTCCCGCCTGGACCCTTTCTCGAGTTTCTCTGCAGGAATCCGGGACAACTGCGGGAAGAGGTCGAGGCACAAAGTCACACGGGGCAGCCAGGCCACCTCCCCGAAAGCGAGGCGCAGGACAAAGGCGGCTCAAGGACAAAGTGCACGGAGACTTCTGAGGAGATAAGAGGGAAGGACGAAGGAAGGGGCGGGGAGCTAGCGCCCCGGAGCCTAAAGGATCACGCTCCCGGAGGCCTTGGCTGGAAGCCGAGCTCAGTTCGCCGGCGAGGGGGTTCCCTGGATCCTCTTCACCCCGGTAGCTGTGGGGATGCAGAGAACTCGGCGTTTGGAGCAGCCGGGCAGCTCCGGGTGGCTCTCGAACCCAGTTCGCAGCCCGCCCCCGCGCCCGCCCCACGGTTGCCCTCGCCGGGCTGGAGGCGGGGCCGCCAGCTCACCTGGCCGTTTGGGGCGGGGACGCCCGAAACCTGGGGTGACCCAGGCAGCGGCTGCACCCCGGGCGCTGGAGAGGGGCTCGTCCTGGGGGCCGGGCCGGAGCTCCCACCCCTCCGCGTCGCCCCCACCCCCGCAACGCCCGGGCCCTCCCTCGGCTCGCTTGCGCTCTCCCTCCCTCTCCTCCCTTCCTTCGCTCCCTCCCTCCGAGCTCAATTGCTCAAGCTGCTTCCTTCCCCAAAGCCAGCGCCAGTTCCTCTCGGTGGGGCCCGGGAAGGGCAGCCGACGCTAGACATTGGGACCGCCGTGGCGGTTGGACCATGGCCGAGCCCCGAGGGGCCGCCAAGCCGGCTCCCAAGGCCTCCTTCGCACCGACCAAGCTGAGCCTGAGGAGCGCCCCGCAGCCCCGCCCCTCGAGAGAGGACGCCGGCAGCCTGAGCAGGTACCGGGGCAACGCCACCGCCTCCAGGGAGCCCCCTTTCCTTGGCGCGCTGATGCCCTCGGGAACAGGCTCGGCGCGCCGGCGGGGAGCGCGGCTGGAGCTGCTGGGGCTGCAGGGGGCGGCTCCCGCCGGGTGGTTGTCCGAGGAGCGCCTGGAGGAGCAGTCCCCGGGCGGGCCGAACGGACCGGGCGGTAGCGGGCTGTGCCTGGAGCCCCGGGAGCACGCGTGGATACTGGCGGCAGCCGAAGGCCGCTTTGAGGCGCTGCAGGAGCTGCTGGAGGCCGAGCCGGGGCTACTGCTGCGGGACGACCCCATCACGGGCTACTCGGTGCTGCACTGGCTGGCCAAGCACGGGCGCCACGAGGAACTCATCCTAGTGCACGACTTCGCCCAGCGCCAGGGGCTGCGGCTCGACGTGAGCGCCCCAGGTAGCGGCGGCCTCACGCCCCTACACCTGGCGGCCCTGCAGGGCCACGAAATGGTCATCAAGGTGCTGGTGGGTGCCTTGGGAGCTGACCCCACGCGCCGCGACCACAGCGGCCACCGGGCCTGTCACTACCTGAGGCCCGACGCGCCCTGGAGCCTGCGGGAGCTGTCGGGGGCCGAGGACTGGGAGAGGGCAGGCGGCCGAAACGGAGGCCCTAACAACGCCAACAATAACAGCAGCAGCAGCAGCGGCACCGCCGCGTGGACGCTGAGACGCGCTCCGAGTGCAGTGGGCGCGCAGGTCGTGGAGAAGACGGCCAGAGCGGCGGCGGCGTCAGCCAAGGGGAAAGACTCCGTGGGCAGCCGGGTGGCGCAAATTCAAGGCCTTCTCCGCCATATGTTCCCCTTCTTCCAGGACCGTTGAAGGCTACGGAGACTGGAGAACGTGGAGGGACCCCGACACTGCGACGAGGCCTGTCCCGCATGGTCCTGTGACCTGCCCCCACCCCCCACCATGGGGAGGCGCCCGGGACTCAGCCCGCGCTGCAGTCATGGGCGCTGGGCCTGCCAGGAGCAGACCCCCTCGGTGTGGGTCTTCTACTACACCGGCCAAGAGATGCTGGAACCAGGCACCAAGCAGTCCTTGTGCCGAATCCCCAAACTACAGGATTTAGGAGTTCGGTGCAGAAGCTTGGGACAAGGAAAGTTATGCTTCCAGTAGCCATTTCTTGGCAGGCAGAAGCTCTGAGTTTATTAGGAAACATTTGCTAGAAGAATGAGATAAGACTGTAAACCAGTGATCCAGAGGAAGTCTAACTGCAGGCCTGACTTAGCTGTTAACAAGTTATTTGGGGGGATGCACCAGCCCTTGTCAACCTGCTCCGGAGACAAGCAGGGCTTACCGGTAGGGGACCCTTTCTAATGTATCCCCAATGACTTCTTTAGCATATTAAAATGGAATGTTTTCCTTTCACATGACAAAGCTGTCATTCGAGTGACATTTTTTTTTCATTAACCAACAAGGGAGAAGCTCCCTGTGTTTGCAGGGAGGAGGTCCAGAACAGACTCTGGACCTCACTCTCAAGAGAAAGTGGCCAAACTGTACACCAAAGGAGCTGCTTCCACCTTGGCTCTGAGCAGAGACACGCTGTTTACCTGTCTCCCAGACCCTTTGGCATCTAGGTCTGGCCTCCTGTGAGTCTCAGTCCAGAGGAGCTGTCTGCAAGGAGGTGTGTGTGTATTTGTGTGTGTGTGTGTTGCTCGGTCGTGTCCAACTCTTTGCAACCCTGTGGACTATAGCCTTCCAGGCTTTCAGTCCATGGAATCTTCCAGGCCAGAATACTGGAGTGGGTTGCCATTTCCTTCTCCATGAAGGAAGCAGAGGGGAAGTAAAAGGAAAAGCTTCCAGATATTTTTTTTCTAATATTTCCTGGTGAGTCATGAATTTACCTTGACTTCTGCCCTCCAATGAGACACACCCCTTGGCACTTGTCTCCAAGAGAGGGCTTTAATCATCAGCATCGTGGATTTCTTTTAATTTTATTTAATATATAAGTTGTAGTTTGGAAAATTGCTCCCATTTAGAAATACTGTGAATTGAGTAGAATACAGGAGGGTTGCTTGATTGGAGCTGAATGGACGGAGAAGTAGTGGGTGGCTGGAAATCCATGCTGTCTCTGAGAACAGCAGATTTTTGAAATAGCACTGTATCCCTGGAGGCTTGGGTGGCCCTTGCAGTGGACTGCTATGTCCTTAGCCCTCCCATCCCAGTCCTTGAAGGCCGGGAGAAACTGAGTCACCACCCCACACAGCCCAGAGACACCACCCTGAGCACATTCATCCAGGTTTCCATCTCTGCTTGGCAGGCCTATTTGCCTCTTCTCAGCTCAAAACGTTCCCACCTGCCCTTAATAACCCATTAGACTCTTATCCATGAAATGATCCAAATCCTTCCTATTTATTCTCAGTCTGCCCCATGTCTCTAGTAACTGTACTTTAAACATATTTACACAACGTTGCTGTTGTTCAATCACTAAGTTGTGTCCAACTCTTTGCAACCCCATGAATTGCAGAACACTAGGCTTCTCTGCCCTTCACTATCTCCCAGAGATTGCTGAAACGCCTGTCTATTGACTCGGTGATACCATCCAATCATCTCATCCCTGTCACTACCTTCTCCTGCCTTCAGTCTTTCCCAGCATCAGAGTCTTTTCCAGTGAGTTGACTCTTCCATCAGGTGGCCAAAGTATTGGAGCTTCAGCTTCAACATCAGTCCTTCCAATGAATTACTTCCAATAAATATTCAAGGTTGATTTCCTTTAGGATTGACTGGTTTGATCTCCTTGCTATCTAAGGGACTCTCAAGTTTTCTCCAGCACCACAATTTGAAAGCATCAATTCTTCAGTGCTCAGCCTTCTTTATGGTCCAACATTCGTACATGACTACTGGAAAAAAACCATAGCTTTGAGTATACGAACTTTTGTCGGCAAAGGAGCAAGTGTCTTTTAATTTTG
This sequence comes from Madoqua kirkii, assembly GCA_006408675.1. Taxonomy (NCBI): domain Eukaryota; kingdom Metazoa; phylum Chordata; class Mammalia; order Artiodactyla; family Bovidae; genus Madoqua; species Madoqua kirkii. The sequence goes on along the minus strand of SJYC01128219.1, from coordinate 11,742 downwards.
TGGCTATAGTCACCATACGCAGTGATTTTGGAGCACAAGAAAATAAATTCTGTCACTTTCCACTTTTTCCCCATCTATTTGCCATGAAGTGATGGGACCAGATGCCATCATCTTGGGTTTTTGAATGTGAGTTTTAAGCCAGCTTTTTCACTCTCCTTTTTCACCCTCATCCAGAGGCTCTATAGTTCTTCTTCACTCTCTGCCATTAGAGTGGGATCATCTGCATATCTGAAGTTGCTGGTGTTTCTGTCAGCAATCTTGATTCCAGCTTGGAATTCATCCAGCCCAGCATTTCACATGATGTACTCTGCGTGTAAGTTAAATAGGCAGGGTGACAATATACAAGCTTGACGTACTCCTTTCCCAATTTGGAACCAGTCCGTTGTTCATGTTGGGTTCTAACTGTTGCTTCTTGTCTTGCATACAGATTTTTCAGGAGACAGGTAAGGGGGTCTGGTATTCCCATCTCTTTAAGAATTTTCCACAGTTTGTTGTGATCCACACAGTCAAAGGCTTTAGCATAATCAATGAAGCAGAAGTTCTCTTGGAATTCCCTTGCTTTTTCTATGATCCAACAGATGCTGGCGATTTGATCTCTGTTTCCTCCACCTTTTCTAAACCCAGCTTGTACATCTGGAAGGTCTCAGTTCACATGCTGTTGAAGCCTAGCTTGGAGCATTTTGAACATCACCTTGCTAGCATGTGAAATGAGCACAATTGTACTGTAGTTTGGACATTTTTTCACATTGCCTTTCTTTGGGATTGGAATGAAAACTGACTTTTTCTAGTCCTGTGGCCATTGCTGAGTTTTCCAATTTTGCTGGCATACTGAGTTGCAGCACTTTCACAGCATCATCTTTTAGGATTTTAAATAGCTCTGATGGAATTCTGTCACCTCCATTAGCTTTGTTCAAAATAATGCTTCCTAAGACCCACTTGACTTCACACTCCAGGATGTCTAACTCTAGGTGAGTGATCACACCATCGTGGTTATCTGGGTCATTAAAACCTTTTATGTATAGTTCTTCTGAATGTAGCATTTCTTTTTTAAAAGAATATATTTATTTTTAATTGGAGGATAATATTGTGACTGTCTCTGCCATACATCAACATGAATCAGCCATAGGTATACATATGTCCCCTCCCTCTTGAAGCTTCCTCTCCATCTCACCCCTCTAGGTTGTCACAGAGCACCAGTTTGAGCTTCCTGAGTCACACAGCAAATCCCCACTGGCTATCTATTTCACACATGGTAGTGTCTATATTTCCATGCTACTCTCTCAGTTCTTCCCACCTTCTGCTTCCCTCTCCGTGTCCACAAGTCTGTTCTCCATGTCTGTGTCTCCACTGCTGCCCTGCAAGTAGGCTCAGTATCATCTTTCTAGATTCCATATATATGCATTAATTTTTCATCTTCTAAATGAACTTCTTTGGGACATCCCTGGTGGTCCAGTGGTTAGAACTCAGTGCATTCACTGCAGGGTCCTGGGTTTGATCCTTGGTCGGGATATTAAGATTTTACAAGCTGTGCGCCACAGCCAAAGAAAAAGAAAAAATGTAAAAGAACTTCTTTGATGTCTGCAGTGGAAGGGCAAGCATCTCCTGCTTGTGGCATTTGGCATGGGCACCTGGTATAACCCTCCTCCACTCCCATGCCCATTTTCTAGATGCAAATTGGCTAACCGATGCAGGATGGTGGTTTCTGCTTCACAGCCTCTCCCAAGGTGGGTTGGGCTTGGTGAAGGCTGGCAAGGTGAAGGCCTTCCCTTCCTGCCACAGGGCTTAGAAAGAAGATTGGCACGTGCCTTTGCCCCACATCCAAAGGACACTTCTAACAGTAGTCCGTTCTTATAGGAAAAGTCTGAACCTCAGAATCTTAACTATAAGCAGATTCAGGGAACTAAGACAAGCATCTGCCCTGTTCTGTCCAGAATGAAAACCAAGTCAGCTGGAAGATTTGAAAGCAGCTTTCTAGAGTTTTTTCCTGTCGTCAGCTATTCTTCCCACAAATTTTTTTCATCATGTGATGTTGCTTAGCCTACCTCCTCCATGTTAAATTGAGGTTTGGCTGCAGGGGACAAACTCCCATGCTGAAAACTCCACATGCCTCACATCAAGCCATTGGCATTTCTGGTATGCTCACCCCAAGAGAAAGAACAAGTTCCCTGAGAAACTTCTTTCCAGGGGAGCAAAGCAGAGTTAAGTGGATGATGCAAATCTGCATTCTAGTGGGACAGATGGACAAGAAAAGGAGACCGAAGCAGGGCTGTAACCAGGTAAGCATCAGGGTTGGAGGAAGGGATCCTGCACAGAGGATGGGGCCAAACCCAGGCCAAAAGGTGCAGGAAAGGCTTTGGGGAGGAAGATCATACCTGATCTGAGGCTGGAGGGGTGAGCAGAAGTATGTCAGTGGAGACAGGGGAGCAGCCTCCTGGCAGGGCCCCTGGAGTATGTATCAGTGCACAGCGTGAGTACCAGGAGATGTAAGTCAGCCAGTTTGGCAGGAAGGTGGGAGCTGGGGAGTAATTAACAGCAACTCTGAAGAAGTAGACAGGGGTCCAGATCACGAAGGGTATTCAAAGTCATGCTAAAAGAGGAACAGAGAATTTTAACCTCGAGGCAGCTGGGAGCCACAGGTTTCTAAGCAGGGGAGTAACAGGATGAGATTTTAGAAAAATCACTCTCACAGTCCTGTGGAGGATAGATGTGTCAGGAGAGACAAGTGGGGGAAAACACATCATTCAAGCAGTGTCTTTCAGGAGAAACGCCTCAAGGAAAGCCAGGCTTCTGCTGGGAAGTTCAGAGACTCCTGTGGAAGGCAGTGGCCTTCAGACTTTGTTTTTTTCTTCTTCATAGCCTTGGCTTGGGGCTTCCCAGGTGGCACTAGTGGTAAAGAACCCGCCTGCCAATGCAAGAGATGCAGGAGGCGTAGGTTCAGTTCTGGGGTGGGGAAGATCCCCTGGAGAAGGAAATGGCAACCTACTCCAGTATTCTTACCTGGAGAATCCCATGGACAGAGGAGCCTGGCGGGCTACAGTCCCAGTCCGTGCGGTCCCTAAGAGTCGGACACAACTAAAAAGACTTAGCACACACGCAGCCTTTGCTCAAATGAAGCTCACCTCAGAGCCCCAGATGTAAAACTGACAAGTGCGGAGCTGGTGAGGTGGACCTCACCTCCAGACCCCGTGCATCCATCTTAGACCAGCAGAGGGCGCACAGTGGCCCCTGGAGCAAAATCGCCAAAAGAGCTGGCATGGTAGAAAGCACTCAACCTAACCTGGCTTGCAAACCTGCTATTGATTAGTGACCTTGAGCAAAGCACTCACCTCTCTGAGCTGCAGTTTCCTCAGCAGTAACATGGGACCAAGAAAAGCTCCCTTGCAGGGATGTTCCGATGATTTGAGAAAACACAATGCACAACACCTAGCAATCCGCAGGACACATAGAAAATAAGAAATAACAGTAAATGCATTCATTAACAAATGTACTAAAGAATTTATTGGGAGACTTCCTTGGTGGTCCAGTGGTTAAGAATATGCCTTCCAATGCAGGGAACACAGGTTCAGTCCTTGGTTGGGGAACTAAGATCCCACATGGTGCCACTAAGTCCAGATGCAGCCGTATCAATCAATCAATATTTTTAAAAAAGGAAAAAAAAATTTACTAACAAATTCTCATTTGGAAAAATTGAAAGGTACACAGCAGGTTCTAGTGGTTACCTGCATTGTCCCACCACCAAAATGGGTCCGGGATTGCAGATTATTTTCCTTTTGTACTAGATGAGCAACTGCTCCACAAAGGACATATTGGTTCCTCTGCTGATGTTGTCCACCACCTACCCATTTTTACTTCAGACACAATCAAAACAAGCCGACTTACCTTGTTCTCAGCCCATAGGCGTCAAGGCAGCAACTAAGTAATTGCCCACCAACTATTAAACGGGTTAGCTATTATTTCCAGAGAAAGTCATAAACTGGACTTAGTGCTAAACCTGAAATCCTCTAAGAGAATAAAAGCATACAAGTTGCTCATCTCCTGACCCTGTTATCTACAGAAATGCCCCCTCCTATCCCAGCCAACATACCCTGCATTCCACACCCAGCCTCCGTCTTTGCTCTTTCCGTTCATTTTAATGAAGGAAAGGAGCATGCCTGTCTCCTTTCAAGATGTAATGCATGCTCTCAAGCCTGCCTCCTCCCACAGCCTAATTCCATCAGTTGTCACTCTTCTGTATCTTGGAGAGTGCCCTCAGTTTAGTTTAGTGCAAGACACACTTGTTGACCACCTACAAGTGTTTTGGGTGACAAACACTTCCCAGTCTCTCTCTCTCTCTCTCTCTCTCTCTCTCTCTCTCTCTCTCTCTCTCTGCTGCCTTATAGCTGCAGGCTCCAGAGCACATGGGCTCAGTAGTTAGTGTGCATGGGCTTAGTGGCTCCACGGCATGGGGGATCTTAGTTCAATCCCATGCATTGCAAGGCAGATTCTTAACCACTGGACCAGCAGGGAAGTCCCTCCATTTCCTCACCTCTTAATCACTCCTCTGCATTCTGGCTTCTGCCTCTGCCACAAAGGTCTCCCAGAATGACCTGAAGTGAAGTGAAATTCGCTCAGTCATGTCCTACTCTTTGCGATCCCATGGACTATGCAGTCCATGGACTTCTCCAGGCTAGAATACTGGAGTGGGTAGCCTTTCCCTTCTCCAGGGGATCTTCCCGAACCAGAGTCTCCCCCTGCACTATGGGCAGATTCTTTACCAGCTGAGCTATCAGGGTCCAGCTGCCAAGTAGAGCTCATCACCTTTGCTCACTTCTTGGCAAGCATGCATGTGTGTGTTTGTCCTCAGTTGCTCAGTTGTGTCCAACTTCTTGTGACCCCATGGATGGTAGCCCACCAGGCTTCTCTGTCCATAGGATTTCCCAGGCAAAAATCCTGGAGTGGGTTGCCATTTCCTTCTCCAGGGGATCTTCCAGACCCAGGGATCAAACTCGCACATCCTGCATTGGCAGGTGGATTCTTTACCACTGAGTCACCTGGGAAGCCCATCATTTCTTGACAGCACTGGCCAGTGTGGACTACTTCCTCCTCCTTGAAACTCTCTTCTCTAGTCTTCCATGACTTCCTATGGCTTTAGTTGCTGGCACTTACCAGGCTAAAGTCCTGGAAAGTTCTCTTCACTTTACATTCTCTCCCTATGACATTTCATTCCTTCCCCACTCAACCCACCCCCACTCTGCTCCAGCCACACAGTCCTCACTGTTCCTCAAAAGAGCTGTGTTCTCCTGAACTCTGGGATTCCTGTATGCTATTCCCTGTTTAGAAACACTCTCTCTCTATTCCTTGCCCCCTTTTACCTGGTCTACTCTTACTCACCCTTCAAATGTCAATTTAAATGTCACCTCCTTGGGGAGGTCTTCTCTGACCCTCAGGCTATGTTAGAAATGCACCTTTGCTAATCCTTATCACACTTGAGATGTTATCCACGCAGTTATTAGATTGATATCTCCCCTGCTCCATGTGTATGTGCATGCTCAGTGGTTCAGTTGTGTCCAACTCTTTGTGACCCTGAGGGCTGCAGCCTGCCAGATACCTCTGTCCATGAAATTTTCCAGGCAAGAATATTGGAGTGGGTTGCCATTCACTTCACCAGGGGATCTTCCCAACCCAGGGACTGAACCTGTGTCTTTTGCATTGGCAGGCACATACTTTACTACTGAGCCACCTGGGAAGCCCCTCTTCTGCCCCACTAGACTTAAATCCCACGAGGGCAGGAACCAAGTCTGTCTTATTACCACACTGTCTCTAGTTCCTGGTGGATGGAAGGTGCTCAATAAATAGGTATCCACTGGCAATGGAATCAGATTTGATCTCAAAAGTACAAGGCACAAAAGAAGAAATAGATAAATCGAACTTCATCAAAATTAAAAACTTGGGACCTGAAAGGAAACTACAAAAAGTAAAAAAACAACCCACAAAGTAGGAGAAAATATTTGCAACCATGAATCTCATAAGAGTCTGTGCATGCTAAGTCACATTAGTTGTGTCAGACTCTTTGCGATCCCATGGACTGTAGCCCACCAGGCCCCTCTGTCCATGGGATTCTCCAGGCAAGAATACTGGAGTGGGTTGTCATTTCCTTCTCCAGGGTATCTTCCTGACTAAGGGATCAAACCTGCGCCTCCTGTAGCTCCTGCATTGCAGGTAGATTCTTTACCCCTGAGCCACCAGGGAAGCCTAGTATCCAGAATATATAGAGAACTACTACAATTCAACAACAAAAATATAAACAGCCTGATATAAAATATGGCAAACACTTGAATAGACACTTCTCAGAGATATGCAAATTGCCAACAAGCACAGGAAAATGTGCTCAATGTCATTAGCTGTTTGGGAAATGCAAGTGAAATCCAAAATGAGATAGCACTTCATATCCACGAGGGTAACTATAATCAAAAAGTCAGATCATAACAAGCATTGGGGAGGATATACAGAAATTGGAACCCTCATGTTCTGCTTGTAGGAATGTAAAATGGTACAGTCACTTTGGAAAAGAGTATGCCACTTCCTCAAAAGTTAAACATGGGATTCAGTTCAGTTCAGTCACTCAGTAGTGTCTGACTCTGCAACCCCATGAATCGCAGCACGCCAGGCCTCCCTGTTCATCACCATCTCTCAAAGTTCATTCAGACTCACATCCATTGGGTCCGTGATGCCATCCAGCCATCTCATCCTCGGTTGTTCCCTTCTCCTCCTGCCCTCAGTCCCTCCCAGCATCAGAGTCTTTTCCAACGAGTCAACTCTTCGCATGAGGTGGCCAAATGTTTCAGCTTTAGCATCATTCCTTCCAAAGAAATCCCAGGGCTGATCTCCTTCAGAATGGACTGGTTGGATCTCCTTGCAGTCCGAGAGACTCTCAAGAGTCTTCTCCAACACCACAGTTCAAAAGCATCCATTCTTCAGTGCTCAGCTTTCTTCATAGTCCAACTCTCACATCCATACATGGCCACAGGAAAAACCATAGCCTTGACTAGACAGACCTTAGTCGGCAAAGTAATGTCTCTGCTTTTGAATATACTATCTAGGTTGGTCATAACTTTTCTTCCAAGGAGCAAGCGTCTTTTAATTTCATGGCTGCAATCACCATCTGCAGTGATTTTGGAGCCCCCAAAAATAAAGTCTGACACTGTTTCCCCATCTATTTCCCATGAAGTGATGGGACCAGATGCCATGATCTTCGTTTTCTGAATGTTGAGCTTTAGGCCAACTTTTTCACTCTCCTCTTACACCTTCATCAAGAGGCCCTTTAGCTCCTCTTCACTTTCTGCCATGAGTGGTGTTATCTGCATATCTGAGGTTATTGATATTTCTCCCGGCAATCTTGATTCCAGCTTGTGTTTCTTCCAGTCCAGCGTTTCTCATGATGTACTCTGCATATAAGTTAAATAAGCAGGGTGACAATATACAGCCTTGATGTACTCCTTTTCCTATTTGGAACCAGTCTGTTGTTCCATGTCCAGTTCTAACTGTTGCTTCCTGACCTGCAAACAGATTTCTCAAGAGGCAGGTTAGGTGGTCTGGTATTCCTATCTCTTTCAGAATTTTCCAGTTTCTTGTGATCCACACAGTCAAAGGCTTTGGCATAGTCAATAAAGCAGAAATAGATGTTTTTCTGGAACTCTCTTGGCTTTTCAATGATCCAGAGGATGCTGGCAATTTGGTCTCTGGTTCCTCTGCCTTTTCTATATGAGGCTTTCCAGGTGGTGCAAATGGTAAAGTACCCGCCTGCCAGTGCAGGTAGATGTGAGACTTGGGTTCAATCCCTGAGTCAGGAAGATCCCCTAGAGAAGGAAATGGCAGCCCACTCCAGTACTGCCTGGAGAATCCCATTGACAGAGAAGTCTGGTGGGCTACAGTCTATGGGGTTGCAAGCAGTCGGACCTGACTGAAGTGACTTAGCATGCACTCATGCAACGGGTTGCATTTCCTGCTCCAATGCATGAAAGTGAAAAGTGAAAGTGAAGTCGCTCAGTCATGTCCGACGCCTAGCGACCCCAAGGACTGCAGCCCACCAGTCCCCTCCGTCCATGGGATTTTCCAGGAAAGAGTACTGGAGTGGGTTGCTATTGCCTTCTCTGATAATTTATGATAAGAAACATGTATTTAGTCTTCAACCCCATTCCTGGTGCAGTGAGAGCTGCTCCTAAAACCCTTGGAATTTCCTACGATAAGAGTGATAAAGGTGGCTTTTGTATGTTAAAAGGTGATTTGGGGAAAGCCCTTAGGTAACCTAAGGTTAGGGACTGGTTGCCAGGGGAACCAAAGGTGTGAGGAGGGGGTGGAATTTTCAGTACCACCCCTCCCACCAACCTCCAGGAGGAGAGAGGGGCTGGAGGTTGAATCAGTTATTGGCCAGTGATTTAATAAGTTGTGCTTATCTAATGAAGCTTCTGTTAGTGCGTGTGTGCTACGTCATTTCAGTCATGTCTGACTCTTTGTGACACTATGAACTGTAGCCCACCAGGCTCCTCAGTCCATGGGAATTCTCCAGGCAAGGATACCGGAGTGCCATGCTCTCCTCCAGGGGATCTTCCCCTGGATCTTACCTGCCCAGGGACTGAACTTGGGTCTCCTGCATTGCAAGCAGATTCTTTACTTCTGAGCCACAGGGAAGCCCAATGAAGGACAGGGTTTGGAGAGTTTCCAGCTTGGTTAAACACATGGCGATTTGGGGAACCTGGCGCCCTCAGATTGGGCATGAAAGTGCTTAATTGTTTTTCATATCTTGCCCTTTGCATCTCTTCCATCTGGCTGTTTCTGGGTTACATCATTTTATAATAAACCAGTGATTTAGTACACAGGTTGTTTATCAGAGTTCTGTGAGCCTCTCTAGCAAATGAATCGAACCCAAGCAGGGGATCTCTGATTTATAGCCAGTCGATCAGAAGTACAGGTAACAACCTGCACTTGCAGCTGGCCTGTGAGACCCAAGGAGTGTGGTAGTTGGAAGCTCCCATCTGTAGCCTGTCAGTCAGAAGCACAGGTGAGAGTATGGGGTTGTGACAAGCATCTGAAGGGGGGGGGCCAGGGACAGTCTTGTGGGATTGAACCTTGGACCTATGGAATCTGATGCTGTCTACGTGTAGTGTCAGAAATGGGTTGCATTGTAGAACACTCAACTGGTGTTGGAAAATTGTTCGTTGTTCAGTTCAAGTTGCTCAGCTGTGTCTACTCTTTGTGACCCCATGGATTGCAGCATGCCAGGCTTCCCTGTCCATCACCAACTCCTGGAGCTTACTCAAACTCATGTCCATCGAGTTGGTACCAGAACCTATTTACCGTATGAGCAACTCCACTCCTAAGTATCTACCCAAGAGACATGAAAATATAAACATATGTGAATGTTCATAGCAGTATTATTCATAATAAGCAAAAGATGGAAACAATGCTGTTTTCTATCAACAGAGGAAAGGACAAATAAAATGTGATGTAGCCATACAATGGAATCTTATCCAGCCATGAAAAGTGATGAAGTACTGATTCATGCCAGCTTCCCTGGTGACTCAGTGGTAAAGAATCTGCCTGCCAATGCAGAAGACACGGTTTTGATCCCTGGGTTGGGAAGACTCCTTGGAGAAGGAAATGGCAACCCACTCCAGGATTCTTGCCTGGAAAATTCCATGGAGAGAAGGAGCCTGGCAGGCTACAGTCCATGGGGTCAAAAAAGAGTCTGACATGACTTGGCAACTAAACCACAATTGATTCTTGCTATAACATGAATGATCCTTGAAAATATGTGCTAAGTAAAATAAGCTAGTCACAAAATTCCACATATTATATAGTTCCATTAATGTGAAATGTCGAGAATAGGCAAATCCATAGGGACAGAAAGAAGACTAATGGTTTCCTAGCATTGAAGAGGATGAGGGATGGGAGAGGGGTGATAGCTAAAGGGTAGGACATTTTTTTAATCATCTTTTTTAATTGGGACTTCCCTGGATCCAGTGGTTAAGACTCTGCACCTCCACTATGGGAGGCAAGGATTCAATCCCTGGTTGGGGAACTGAGATCCTGCATTCAGATTCTTTCCCATTATAGGTTATTACACGATATTGCATATAGTTCCCTGTGCTATCCAGTAGGTCTTTGTTGATTATCTATTTTATATATAGTAGTATGTATATGTTTATCCCTAGCTTCTAATTTCTCTCCATCTAATCTTTTTTTCCCTAATCCTTTTTGGTTTGTTTTCTATGTCTATGACTATTTCTGTTTTGTAAATAAATTCATTTGTATCTTTTTTTAGATTCCACATATAAGCAATATATTTGTCTTTCTCTATCTGATATACTTAATATGATAATCTCTAGGTCAAATGGCATTATTTAGTTATTTTTTATAGCTAATTTTCCAATATGTATCTGTAGCACTTCTTTATCCATTCCTCGTTGATGGACATTTAGATTGCTTTATTATTGCAAATAGTGCTGTGATGAACACTGAGGTGCATGCACCTGTTCGAATTAGAGTTTTCTCTGGATGTATGCCCGGGAGTGGGATTGCAGGATCATATGGTAGCTCTAGTTTTACTTTTTTAATGAACCTCCATACTGTTTTCCACAGTGGCTGCACCAGTTTGCATTCCTACCAGGGAATGCAGGAAGTGCAGGGAATGCAGGAAGGTTCCCTTTTCTCCATACCCTCTCCAGCAATTAGTGTTCCTAGACTTTTTAATGATGGCCATTCTGACTGGTGTGAGGTGATACCTCATTGTAGTTTTGGTTTACAAACGACAATGAAAAATTGAGTGATATTGAACATCTTTTCATGTGCTTGTTGGTCATCTGTATGTCTTCTCTGGAGAAATGTCTATTTAGGTCTTCTGCCCATTTTTTGGTTGGGCTGGGTTTTTAAATATTTTTATTCATTTATTCATTTCTCTGACCAAGAACTGAACCAGAACGTCCTGCATTGGGACCATGAACCTTAACTACTGGACCAGCAGGGAAGTCTGACATTTTTTTTAAATATATTAAACTATATGAGTTATTAGCATTTTTTTGGAAATTAATCTCTTGTCAGTAGCATCATTTGCATATATTTTCTCCCAGTCGATAGGTTGTCTTTTCTGTTTATGGGTTCCTTTGCTATGCAAAAGCTTTTAAGTTTAATTGGATCTCATTTGTTTATTTTTGTTTTTATTTCCATTACTCTAGGAGGCAGATCCAAAAATATTGCTGTGATTTATGTCAAAGAATGTTCTGTGTGTGTTTCCCTCTAGGAGTTTTAAAGTATCAGGTCTTACATTTAGGTCTTTAACCCATTTTGAATTTTTTTTTTAATTTTGGGCTTATTTTTCTGTATTGTTAGAGAATGTTCTAATTTAATTTGTTTGCATGTAGCTATCTAGTAGTCCCAGCACCACTTATTGAAGAGATTGTATTTTCCCCATTGTATTTTCTTGCTTCCTTTATCATGGATTAATTGACCAGAAGTACGTGGGTTTGTTTCTGGGCTTTCTGTTGGAAATTTCTTTTTAAGGTGACAAAAATGTTCTAAGATTGACTGTGGTAATGGTTACACGTATCTGTAAATATACTGAAAACCACTGAACTCCACACTTTAAATGAGTGAATTGTATAGTCTGTGAATTGTACCTTAATAAAGCTGTTACTTAAAAACTAATTAAAAAAAAAAAAACAGAAAGAACCAGAGACAAATATCCTCTTAGATTTGAGAGCAGTGAGA
>SJYC01128216.1:0-15091 GCA_006408675.1 Madoqua kirkii | reverse complement strand
TTTGCTCCGAGAAGCGGGCGCGAGGCCGCCGAGGAAGCAGGGAGACAGATGGCCAGCTATTGTGTTACCACCATCATCTGCTGGGCCGTGAGCAAATATTAAGTGAATAATATATATGTAACTGGTGTGAAAGTACAGTTGCAACATTTCTAATTCCATGTGAAGGATGGCTGCTTCTTGAACACTGTGTTTCATCGAATGTTATATTGAGATGTTTCTGTTTACAGGGTTAATCCATTTTAAACTGCTTTATAGTGAATGTTTTCCCCCCATTTTTTAACACCACTGTGCAATATTTTGAATTGAAATGGCCTATAATAGCCCTTTTTTATTTTCCATAACAACACGAGCACTAAATTATAGCTGTGCAATTATGTAAACAATGGAAATGCTTCCAGAATGAATCCTTCCTTTTAAATTTTCATTTTGTGTAATTGTTGGAAGGTTTGGAGCCATAATAAACAAAATTATTTTACACATTCATCGTTCTAAAGGTCAATTATAAGAGAACTAAAGAAACAGCACTATGCAAAATGAATAAACCAATTTCTGTGGCTATCACCATATGTTTTTCTTATCACTTACGGTTTTTCCAGTTGCTGTGTACATAGCATTCAATTAGAGCGACTCATTTACTAGGCTGAATGCGGTTCGTGTTTATAGAACTGTGCTTTGGAGGGGAGGAAGCAACACGCCTCTGTTTGAATTACCTGATTTTTTGTAAGATCAGCGATAAGAGACAGATGCTCCTACCAGTTCCTTTCCCATAAACCCGAACCTGTGGATAAGCCGTACATTCGTAATTATCATCTTACAATCTAGTTTTCATACTCAGTGTAGCATGTGTGTGGACTTTTAACCAGAAACGAGAGGAAAACACTAGTTTGGGGGTCTGTTCTTCCTCCTACAGCTTCTCGAAGATTGAGTTTTATTTCCCTTGAACAAAAGCATGTGAAGGAGCTTCATGCCGGCCAGCTTTCAAGAGTGAGCGCAATTCCTGTTTTAGAGTGCATTTCTCATTCCGCTTATTGCCTTATTATTTTCAGGCCCTGTAAAATGTGGAAAATAAACTAACTTTTGCTATTAGACTCACTTGATTGGGGTGAACTCTAGAACTCCTTAGAAGAGCAGGCTCTAGCAAAGCTAAAATAGAGCTTTTCCTGTTTTCATTTCATCATTTGCCCTGTGAATTATATACACTTTGGCTGGTTGCTGTAACGCTTTGCTAAGGATATTATTTAAGAGCATTAGTTTTTTTTTTTTTTTAAACTTCTGGGAGAATGTAATCTAAGAGGCTTTGGGGGCCACCTTTGAAATGTTTTAAAAAGCTCTGTATGAGCATCAGCAAAATAGCAATTCACTGAATTCTACGAAGTAAATTACAGAAAGTCAAAAATTCCTCATAGTCCTTCCCTTACGTTTTTACTCCACTTACTTCTGTGTGACCCTTTCTGGTTTACAAAGGCATGTGTTCACATCTTTCCTGATAGTATTCAAGTCCAGGGGAAATCAGCCCCTGCTTGGAAGAGAAACCAGAAGTTCTCAGCACAATGTGGTCTGTCCACAACCACGTGCAGGGGGCCTTGACCCCCAGACCCGGGACTCTTTTTATGTTGCCAGAGTCTGACTGCAGAACAGGGCCATTTCCCACAGAGGAGGAGGCACGGAATAGCCCTGAGTTGCACTCTAGGAACTGGTGCCCTGGCACTGCCAGCTCTGTGACTCCCAGGCAGGCGGCTGGATCAGGGACAGAATTCTCTCTCTGCCTAGGATGCAAACCATGTTTTTAACAGGAAGAGCCTGCATCCAACTGGAACCTTTAGCAAAACTTCAGTATCCTTGGTTCACTATAGTTGTACTGATTTAAGGGTTATTTCCTATTTATTACATAGGCTGGGGCTTTCCATAGGTGGCACAGTGGTAAAGAATCTGCCTGCCAATTCAGGAGTTGCAGGAGATGTGGGTTTGATTCCTGGGTCAGGAACATACCTTGGAGTAGGAAATGGCAACCCACTTGACTATTTTGGCCTGGCAAATCCCATGGAGAGAGGAAGCTGGTGAGCTCCATGGGGTCTTAAAGAGTCAGACACAACTGAGTGACTGAGCATGCACACACACACATGCATGACACAGAATACTGGTTTTCCAGAACATTCTTACTTACATGGGAAAAAAAAAAGTGAGTTGCTTTTTAAAAAACAACACAATGTTCCCTTTGGACTTGAATATGACCAAAAAAAACAAAACAAAACATGAGGGTTGTATGTGCATAATTGGTGTTTGAGAAACAGTGTCCTGTCTGGTCTCTGCAAAGGCCTGCTGACTGAGTGGAAAGTTTCAGTCTCAGGATTTCCATCTTTGCAAAGACTGCAGCCATCACTGTGCTCGGGATGTGTGGAGAGGAAGGCGAGAGAGGGCTCCTCCCGGAAATGGCCAAGCACTGGGTGGACCGCACTCTTCTGGGAAGGTGCAGCTGCTGTCCTTCTAGCACCCTAGTTGTTCCTGATTCAAAATGTCGTCACTAAGGTGTAGTCTTCAGGCTGATGCATTTCAGTGTGGGTAAGTGGAATAAGCCAGCATATGGCCCTAAGTTGGCCAACTGGCCACACAGTACCCCCCCCCGCCTTTAACCCCCACGTTAACCCCGGCCCAGCGCTGCTGTATCTGGCGGCTCCGCTTCTCCTGGGGGCCGCCTTCCGTGGGTGGTGGGCAGGCCAGGCCAGCCATCTGTCATCTCGCCCTCTCTTTCCAATCTTCTCGCCCATAGAAACAGGTTCCGTTGAAGAGCCTGGCTGCAGTCCAGGGGGTGGGGAGCCTGGGACTTGATCTTGCTGCCCGCACTTCTGCTGTCTTCAGCACTGGTGGCAACTTACTTTTTGGAATGCCCCATTTGCAGCTCGTTGCCCTGGCATATCTGAAACTTGTGACGCAAAAATGGATTTCATGTATAAATTCTGGCTTTAGCTTGTTAAAGGATTTTGTTCCTAATTCCCATAAACTCATCCCAGAAAACCCTTTTTAAAAATTAAATCTCTCAATTCCAGTGGTTTAAAAAAAAAATCTGTGATTTAAGTATGTGCTAAAGACATTAAAAATCCACAGGGATCAAGGCTCAGTTCCTCCTCTCAACAGATGGAATGAAGGCAAACCTAACCAAGTTAACATCATGGTTGTTTGCATTATTAATCTTCCCATGCATGGCATTCTGCTACCTGGCAAGCCAGGTTTGCACGAATCCTTTCGTGGCAGCAGATGTCAACAGAAGAGCACTTCCATCTGCTGCCCGAGACCTTGATGCCTGATACCCCTCGACGCGGCCCAGTGCAGAGTGTACCTCTGTGAGTAATTACAGGTGTGTGGTGAGGAGCCCAGGGCATTAATCAGAGGCTTCATTATGAAAAAGGTGGAACTTTTGTTCCGCTCCTGGAGCGAGGGTTGACCACACACTTTCTAAACTGCAGTGTCCATCTGCTCAGCTCCTAGAATGTTTGCCTTGGCTGATGTGGACACTGAAATGTATCAAAGGACGTGATTACAGCAAGTTTAAACATTAACCCTGGAGAAGCGTGTTCGGGTTTTTCTTTCCTTTCCTCCTTCCTTCCTCCCTTTTATCTGCTTATTTATCTGTTTGATCTCTCTATTTTTCAGTATCGGAAAATGTCTGCTGAAATGCTAAAACCTTGCATTAGTAGTTGTGAAGTAATTTGCCATATAAGAATCTTAAGAGAGTAGGCACTGCACAGTCATTTTTAAAGGACATAAACATAATGATTTGTAGACACTGAGTGAGCTGACTGTGTAAGGAAGAAACCACAGAAAAATGTTTTGTGAACACAGGAAAATTTTCTTTTACCATTACAAGTTTTTCACTGTGGTTATTTTTATTATAAAGACCTTAATCTGTTAGGATGTAGCACATTGCTACTCCTTTACTCTAATTTAATCGAGTTAAATCGGGATTATCTTAAGGATTTTGAAATAGCCACCCTGAAAGTTTAGAAAGGTTTGGGGGATTTTTTTGGTGTGTTTTTCTTCTTACTCCTACTTTGGGGGACTAATTTTAGGTTATGTAACTGCAAGTCACATACCTGTAGCACTTCAGTACATTTGATGAATGCACTTGGCCTAGAACAGCATGAAAACAGTTTGTGGTTTTCTTGCTAATCCTCTTTGCACACAAACACTCACACAGATGGCTTCAGAGATGTGGCCCAGCCATGGATGGCAGGAATGCCGTCCAGGAGGGGAGCGGCGGTCTGCCATGGGCTGGAATGGGGTGTCAGAACAGAGCTGGCAGGCAGGGGCCAGCTGGCCACCCACCAGTGAGAAGCCTGGTGTCCGGGGGAGACCATCCACTCGCTGTAACAGGCACAGCTGTCTCACCATCCACTTCTATCCGGAGCACTGCCCACCATGTGATCCATCCCAGCAGGACCTCATACCCCCTCCACTCCCGCTGTTTCACTCTTGCAGTCACCCAAGGAATGAAGTTCCCATCTCTACCGACTTGAGGAGTTTGTCATAGGGTAGTGTGCTTTGACTTTCGTGAACTGAAGAAGTTGAGAAGTGGCAGCTGCTTGCAGGTTTCATAATTCACCTACTTCCATACTCCTCAGATGGTAGAGTCCACCTGCAATGCAGGAGACCCGGGTTCAATCCCTGGCTCAGGAAGATCCCCTGGAGGAAGGCATGGCAATCCACTCTAGTATTCTTGCCTGGTGAATCCCATGAACAGAGAAGACTGGGGGGCTATAGTCCATGGGGTCGCACAGAGTCAGACACGACTGAGCCACTAACACACAACACACACAAAGACTCCTGTATCTTGTCCAGGGAGCTTGCCTCTGCATGAAAAAGGCTGAAACGTCTAGTCCCAGTGCCACGATTTAGATCTTAGACGAGTCACCCTACGAATGGTTTAGCATCTCCATTCTCTTACCTGTAAAATGAATATAGTAGCTCTGGACTAACTCACTTCCTAGAACCTTTCTCCTTGAAAAAGTCCCATGAGTCTGTGTTCTCTTAGATAATCACACAGTAGCCTTATGTACCAGGCTTCCCTGGTGGCTCAGCCGTAAAGACTCCACCTGCAGTACAGAAGTCACAGGAGAGACGGATTTAATCCCTGGGTCGGGCAGATCTCCTGCTGGAGGGCAAGGTAACCCACTCCAGTATTCTTGCTGGAAAAATGCCATGGACAGAGTAGCCTGGCGGGCTACAGTCCATAGTGTTGTAAAGGGTCAGACACAACTGAAACCAAGCCCAGTCATATGTACAGATGAAGTGATGACTTTGGAATTGTGGTCTTGAAAGTTACAGTGGTGTTTTCTTCTCTCCCCTTCTAGGATATCCTAAATACCATCATAAGGCACTGCCCGCCCCGCTTCTTCTCCCTGGGTTTGCCTGGCTTCTCCATGCTGGTAGGGGACTTCATCACGGCTGCTGGCAGGGTCCTCAGTGCAGACACGCTGGCGGTGAGTGTGACAATGCTCAACACCCAGCTCCCAGGAGGCTTCCCGGTGGCTAACAAGGTTCAGATTTCTCCACTCCTAACAGGTGTTGACTCATTAGTGCAACATGAAACCGGGCTCTCGGGTAGATGCCCTGGCAGCTATGTGTGAAATTGTAGGATAAGATGACACGCTGGTGGTGGAAAGGCGTTTCATCAAAAGGCCAGAGTGTGAGAAATCATATCCTCACTAATATCTCAGCACATTTGCACAGTGAGAAGCAGGACTCACCTCCTAGAATCTCATTAGCATTTTCCAGTAAATGGTGGCACAGACATGGACATCTGTATTCAAGGGAGAATCTTAAGTATACATACTCAATGAAGCTTTTTTCTGTTGTTAAGTCTTAGTTATTGTAAGTCTAATAGAAAATATGTTCTTAAAATATAAACTTAGAACTTTAAAATCTTTAACCAAAAAATTGATATGTATCTTTTTATTCATATGGCTTAAAACTTGGACAGATTTCTTATACTAAAAAATTAGAAGCTAGTGGACTAAATGAGCATTAAGGGCTAGAAAAAGAATTTATTTGTAACCTCAATGTTTACCTCCTAATACTGTTATTATTAGGGCAAGGTATTAAGGCCATTGAGTGAACACTCTTATCTGTTTTAGTTTAAAGGCTTTCACATCTGTACCCTGTACACATCTGTTTTCTGTACGGCTGTTACCTGTCCAGACCCATTTTCCCCTCTTCAAATGGCTTTCCTGGTGGCTCAGATGGTCAAGTATCTGCCTGCAATGTGGGAGACCTGAGTTCGATCCCTAGGTCAGGAAGAACCCCTGGAGAAGGAAATGGCAACCCACTCCAGTACCCTTGTCTGGAAAATCCAATGGACAGAGGAGCCCTCTAAGCTACAGTCCATGGGGTTGCAGAGAGTTGGACACAACTTCAATGGAAATGGTATAAATAAATTAGTTTTAATGTTTGTTATGACAGGTATTAAAATCAGTGTGAGTATCCAGCTACCTGTTTTTTTTTTTAACACATTGTTACTTTTTCATTCTCCTTATTTCTTTTTTTCAGGGCAAATTCAAACTCCAGCCCTTGATTTATTTATTTTTTAATTTTAATTTTAATTTTTTAATTTAATACTTTATTCTATTTTACAATACTGTATTGGTTTTGCCATACATTGACATGAATCAGTCACAGGTGTACACGATCTCCCAATGCCAAAGCCCCCTCCCACCTCCCACCCCACACCATCTCCCCGGATCATCCCGTATACCAGCCCCAAGCATCCTGTATCCTGTATTGAACATAGACTGGCCCTTCATTTTGTTTCTTAATACTTTGTATCACTGGTATTTCATGCTGTCACTTCCATGCAATTTTTCTTATCGGGATAAATTAAAAACAAAGGGGGACGAAGAGAGATGAGAGCAAAAGGGAAGGATGAGTGAAAAGATGGAAGGAAAATGTTGAATTTAATCTTTTTTGTAAAGATTATGACAACTTTTCGTACTTATTTCTGAAATAGATTGTAGGATAATCATTTGCTAAGAATCTCCTAATTTATTTTTATCATTCAAATCAGCATTGAAAAATCTTGAGAAACTTTCAGAAAAAAAAAAGCATTGGAAAAAGAGGGTAGAGGAAGGAAAATCATACATTACTGAAATTTTATTTACTTGCTCTGAGTTTCCTGTGAAAATGCAGGTACCCTTTCTAGTGATAATTTCATGCATTCTCAGTGAAAATTTATCTTTTGGCTAGATGAGTTATTAAAGTAGCCTTCCAAAACATTTTTTAAAGAGAAAGAGAGAAAATATGAGAATGTGAATGTAAGAGTTACATTGCATGAAGAGATAGTACCTCTTCAAATTGCTTTGAATCACTGCAGCTTATTAATATCAGGTAAGATGGTGACTCTGTAAAGAATCCACATGCAATGCAGGAAACCTCTTGCAATTCAGGAGACGCAGGTTTGATCCCTGGCTTGGGAATGTGCCCTGAAGAAGGAAATGGCACCCCATTCCAGTATTCTTGCCTGGAAAATCTCATGGACAGAGGAGCCTGGTGGGCTACAGTCACGGGATAGCAAGAGTTGGACACGACTTAGTGGCTAAACCACCACCACCACAGCCTTAGTTTAAACTTGAGGTTTAAAATTAAAAGGGAACCAATGAGAGGTGTTTGGATGGGGCTACAGCTGCTCAGTCAAAATTTTGAGTTAATACAAGTCAGCTGCTCCCTCTGGAGGGCACAGAGGTGGAATGACACAGTGTCTTGAATTTGCTTTATTGAAAATAGAAACTTTTTTAAAAGTTTGTTTTTTTATTTTTAAAATGGGCCATTTTTTAAGCCTTTATTGAATTTGTTATAATATTGCTTCTGTTTTGGTATTTTGGGCCACAAAGCATGTGGGGTCTTAGCTCCCTGATCAGAGATCGAACCTACACCCCTTGATTTGGAAGGCAGATTCTTTTTTTAAAATTTATTTATTTCAATGGAGGCTAATTACTTTACAGTATTGTGGTGATTTTTGCCATATACTGACATGAATCAGCCGTGGGTGTACATGTGTCCCCTGATCCCAAACCCCTCTCCCTATCCCGTCCCTCAGGGTTATCCCAGTGCACTGGCTTTGAGGGCCCTGTTTCATGCATCGAACTTGGACTGGTCGTCTGTTTCACGTATGGTAATATACTTCTTTCAGTGCTATTCTCTCAAATCATCCCACCCTCGCCTTCTCTTACAGAGTCCAAAAGTCTGTTCTTTACATCTGTGTCTCTTTTGCTGTCCCGAATATAAGGTCATTGTTACCATCTTTCTAAATTCTGTCAGTTCAGTTCAGTCGTTCAGTTGTGTCCGACTCTTTGTGACCCCATGAATCGCAGCACGCCAGGCCTCCCTGTCCATCACCAACTCCCATAGTTCACTCAGATTCACGTCCATTGAGTCAGTGATGCCATCCAGCCATCTCATCCTCAGTTGTCCCCTTCTCCTCCTGCCCCCAATCCCTCCCAGCATCAAAGTCTTTTCCAGTGAGTCAACTCTTCTCATGAGGTGGCCAAAGTATTGGAGTTTCAGCTGTAGCATCATTCCTTCCAAAGAAATCCCAGGGCTGATCTCCTTCAGAATGGACTGGTTGGATCTCCTTGCAGTCCAAGGGGCTCTCAAGAATCTTCTCCAACACCACAGTTCAAAAGCATCAATTCTTTGACGCTCAGCCTTCTTCACAGTCCAACTCTTAAATCCATACATGACTACTGGAAAAATCATAGCCTTGACTAGATGGACCTTAGTCAGCAAACTAATGTCTCTGCTTTTGAATATGCTATCTAGGTTGGTCATAACTTTTCTTCCAAAGAGTAAGTGTCTTTTAATTTCATGGCTGCAATCACCATCTGCAGTGATTTTTGGAGCCCCCCAAAAATAAAGTCTGACACTGTTTCCATTGTTTCCCCATCTATTTCCCATGAAGTGATGGGACCGGATGCCATGATCTTCATTTTCTGAATGTTGAGCTTTAAGCCAACACTTTCATCAAGAGGCTTTTTAGTTCCTCTTCACTTTCTGCCATAAGGGTGGTGTCATATTGGTTTTTTTTCTTTCTGACTTACTTCACTCTGCATAATAGGCTCCAGTTTTATCAAGTTAATTAGAACCTACTCAAATGCTTTCTTCTTCATAGCTGAGTAATATTCCATTGTGTATATGTACCACAACCTTCTTATCCATTTGTCTGCCAATGGACATCTAGGTTGTTCCCATGCTCTAGCTATTGTAAACAGTGCTGTGATGAACATTGGGGTACACGTGTCTCTTTCAATTCTGGTTTCCTCGGTGTGTATGCCCAGCAGTGGGATTGCTGGGTCATAAGGCAGTTCTATTTCCAATCTTTTAAGGAATCTCCATACTGTTCTCCATAGTGGCTGTACTAGTTTGCATTCCTACCAAAAATGTAAGAGGGTTCACTTTTTTTTCACACCCTCTCCAGCATTTATTGTTTGTAGACTTTTGGATCACAGCCATTCTGACCCATGAGATGGTACCTCATTGTGGTTTTGATTTGCATTTCTCTTATAATGAGTGATGTTGAGCATCTTTTCATGTGTTTGTTAGCCATCTGTATGTCTTCTTTGGAGAAATGTCTGTTTCGTTCTTTCTGTTTTTTTGATTGGGTCGTTTATTTATCTGATATTGAGCTGCATGAGCTGCTTGTATATTTTTGAGGTTAATTGTTCGTTCTTTGCTTCATTTGCTATTATTTTCTCCCATTCTGAAGACTTTCTTTTCACCTTGCTTATAGTTTCCTTCATTGTATCAAAGTTTAAAATTTTAATTAGGTCCCATTTGTTTATTTTTACTTTTATTTCCATTACTCTGGGAGGTGGGTCACAGAGGATCTTGCTCTGATTTATGTCAGAGTGTTCTGCCTGTGTTTTCCTCTAGGAGTTTTATAGTTTCTGGTCTTGCATTTAGATCTCTAATCCATTTTGAGTTTATTTTTGTGTATGGTGTTAAAAAGTGTTCTAGTTTCATTCTTTTACCAGTTTTCCTAGCACCACTTGTTAAAGAGATCGTCTTTTCTCCATTGTGTATTTTTGCCTCCTTTGTCAAAGATAAGGTATCCATAGGTGCGTGGATTTATCTCTGGGCTTTCTATTTTCTTCCATTGATCCATATTTTTGTCTTTGTGTCAGTACTGTACTGTCTTGATGACTGTAGCCTTGTAGAATAGTCTGAGGTCAGGCAGGTTGATTCCTCTACATCCATTCTTCTTTCTCAAGATTGTTTTGGCTATTTGAGGTTTTTTGTGTTTCCATACAAACTGTGAAATTATTTGTTGTAGTTCTGTGAAAAATACTGTTGGTAGCTTGATAGGGATTGCATTGAATCTATAGATTGCTTTGGATAGTATACTCATTTTCACTGTATTGATTCTTCCGATCCATGAACATGGTATATTTTTCCATCTATTTGTGTCATCTTTGATTTCTTTCATCAGTGTTTTATAGTTTTCTATATATAAGTCTTTTGTTTCTTTAGGTAAATTTATTCCTAAGTATTTTATTCTTTTCATTGCAATGGTGGATGGGATTGTTTCCTTAATTTCTCTTTTTTCTCATTGTTAGTGTATAGGAATGCAAGGGATGTCTGTGTATTAATTTTATATCCTGTAACTTTACTATGTTCACTGATTAGTAATTTTCTGGTGGTTTCTTTAGGGTTTTCTATATAAAGGATCATGTCATCTGCAAACAGTGAGAGTTTTAGTTCTTCTTTTCCATCTGGATTCCTTTTATTTCTTTTTCTTCTCTGATTGCTGTGGCTAAAAATTCCAAAACTGTGTTGAATAGTAGTGGGGAGAGTGGGCACCCTTGTCTTGCTCCTGACTTTCGGGGAAATGCTTTCCATTTTTCACCATTGAGGATAATGTTTGCTTTGGATTTATCATAATTTTGGCTTTTATTTGTTGAGGTATGTTCCTTCTATGTGGAAGGCAGATTTTTAACCACTGGACCACTAGGGAAGTCTCAAAAGTGGAAAGTTTAAAACTAATTTTAAATATTGAAATGAAAAAATGAAAAGGAAATGAATGAGACAAGAGTGGTAACCTCTTGCGTCTAGGCATTGGGTCCATGGTTATCACATTTTTTCCACTTTTACATTTAGAAATCTTGTTAACATGAAAATAGGGGAAAGTAAGAGCAGCAGAGGAGAGGGCAGTACTGGAGGCAGGTGGCGTCATGCATTCACAGGACCCCGTGGTGAGGGCGAGCCTGTTGCGGTGAGATGCCTTCTGGACCCCGAGCAGAGACGCCAGACATGTTGTCAGGTCTACAGGTGTGGACTCACGAAGGAAGCCTGGGCTACAGAGAGGTGGTGGTGGAGAGTTAGCCACATGGAGGAGGCATTTAAAGCCTCAGGTCTGTATGTACTGGAGAAGTGAGTGTAGATCTAGGAAGGTAAACGGCCAAGAACTGGTCTCAGCACCCCAGAGTCCAGATCCTGAGAAATGAGGGGTTCAAGCACAGGGACTGTCAGGCCCCCTCTACAATCCGCTAAGGTGTCTGGCTGATGGAAGGGCTCTCTGGAGCATGGGAGCTGTTGGCCACATCCCCTGCCATGAGGGGTCAGGTGAGACCAGGCCTGGATGGTGACTGGTGTGGGTCTTACCTTCTGGAGGTCGTGTAACAGGAAGCTGTGAGCTCCCTGACCGACTTCAGCAAATCTGAACATTTTACTATTAGTCGTTTAAAATCTTTGTATTTCAAACATGCAGTAAAACAGTAAGCATATGGTGACTTCATCCCTGAGACCTTTGCCCCAGCAGAGCTGTTTTGAAGTTATGGAAAAGTCAAACATGTTGTTGCTTATCTAACGTTTCTAACAAAAAGGCCAGTGTGTGTCTCATTCCCCTTTCCTGTGTGCAGGCACCTCGTTCGGAAGCCCTCACCATTCTCGGGTCTCTGGTCTGCTTTCCGAACACCTACGCAAGATTCCCCTGCGGCAGCCGGTACCTGAAGTTGCTGAAGTCTCCGCGGGAGCAGAAGATGTCAAGGTACGTGATGCCATGATGGAATCTCAGGTTAGCATCTTCTCACCCGAGCTGTGCGGTTCTGTGGTTCCCTCTTCCATTATTAAGCTCTGTGCTGCTTATCCCTGAAAGTTTTGCTCAGTCCTTTAGATATATCAATAGTTGTTTTTTTTTTTTTTTTTGAACATTAGTTTTGTGGGATTAAATGAGCTAGTTGCAGAGTGTGCTACAGTTGTAACTGATGGTTAGGTTCTGTGGTATTTTTTCTTAGATCTGTTTATCATCCTTGTGGATCATAATTTTGTAATGAACCGTTCTTTGTAATAATTTTATTAGTTTAATTAGGCTGCATTTGTGCATCAACTGAATTTATAAGAATAATTGAAATATTCAATCCCATTATTGGCCTGATTAAATACTACTAGTATTTGAAGTTCTAAATTATTCCTTGGAGAATAAAGCTGATTTTTTTCCTCCGCTGACTTTGGGGCAATCAAAGATGGCTTTCAAATTAATCAATCAATTTGTGTTTCTATAGTACACATGAATAATATCTAATTCAGTGTACAGTCTGTAATCCAGGTAAAAAGAACACTGAGATTTTATCCCTATGCGTGTATGCGTGCTCAGTCACTTTAGCCATGCCCAACTTTTTGCGACCCCGTGTACTACAGCCCTCCGGGCTCTTCTGTCCATGGGACTGTCCAAGCAAGAATGCTGGAGTGGGTTACCATGTCCTCCTCCAGGGGATCTTGCTGACCTAGGGATCAAACCTGGATCTCTAGTATTCCAGGCAGAATCTTGACCTCTGAGCCACCGGGGAAGCCCAGGAAGAATCATTTGCTCTGCTCAGTTTGTGTTGTGTACCAGAAACGCTCTTCTTTAGTGGGCTTTAGATCCCGGGGAGCCCTCCCCCACCTGAGACCACCATGCCGCTTCCCCAGGCCCTCTGTGTCCTTGCCCAGGCTTCCTGGATTGGGCCTCTGCCCGCTCAGTCCTTCAGCAGCCCCAGACTGGCTTAAAACATGGACAGAACATGTGGGAAGTCAACTGCTAAGCAAGGTTTTTACTTTCCTTCATTTTGTGTTTTTAGCACTGCCTCATAAGTATCTTACTGAAGAATGCCACAGAGGAGCCGAGTGAGTGTGCAAGGTAAATGTTGCAGGAAAGGTGAACTTGTTCAGAATTTTAAGATACACATCCACGTGAACTCAGTGTTAAAAAATACTGTCTTTCCACTTTACATTTAGAATAAGAAGTACAGTATGAATTATGTGGGGGGGATCATTTATTACTTTTTTTAAAAGGTGCCATTATTAAGTGAAAAGTGTAAAGTACAGAAGATTATGTCACCTGCTGTGTAATAAAAAGCAAGATTGTGAATATGTGGGGGTATTCCTTGATAATTTTAACATGGAAGAAAATGGAAAGATAAACCAAAGCTTATAAAAACAGTATATGTATAGGGTAGTGATTCTTACTCAGCAGTGGTTTTGTGCCCCGGGAGACATTCAGCAATGTCATTCACCAACATCATTCACCATCTGCTTGCCGATGATACTGAATTTATTTTTCTGGCTCCTTCTTCTAGCCTCTTATATATTCATGTTTATATATGAAACAGCCTGCTTGAACCTCAACTTGGATGTCCCAATACATCTAAACTGAACACAACCATAACTGGAGCCTTGAGTCTGCTATCTTCACCAGAGCCTCACTGTCTCAGGCTTCATCTCAGTATTTGTCACTATTATCTGCCCAGAAGCTTGGGAAAATCCTTGATTTCTCCTTTACCTGCTACATTCAAACCTTCAGCAAGTCTTGACAACACCATTTCCCCTCTTTCCCTTTAGTATAGTCAAGTCAAGTTCAGTTGCTCAGTTGTGTTCGACTCTCCGTGACCCCATGAATCACAGCACACCAGGTCTCCCTGTTCATCTCCATCTCTCAGAGTTCACTCAGACTCACATCCATCAAGTCCGTGATGCCATCCAGCCATCTCATACTCGGTTGTCCCCTTCTCCTCCTGCCCCCAATCCCTCCCAGCATCAGAGTCTTTTCCAATGAGTCAACTCTTCTCATGAGGTGGCCAGAGTACTTGAGTTTCAGCTGTAGCATCATTCCTTCCACAGAAACCCCAGGGTTAATCTCCTTCAGAATGGACTGGTTGGATCTCCTTGCAGTCCAAGGGACTCTCAAGAGTCTTCTCCAACACCACACTTCAAAAGCATCAATTCTTCGGCACTCAGCCTTCTTCACAGTCCAACTCTCACATCCATACATGACCACTGGAAAAACCATAGCCTTGACTAGACAGACCTTAGTCGGCAAAGTGATGTCTCTGCTTTTGAATATGCTATCTAGGTTGGTCATAACTTTTCTTCCAAGGAGTAAGCATTTTTTAATTTCATGGCTGCAGTCACCATCTGCAGCGATTTTGGAGCCCCCCTAAAATAAAGTCTGACACTGTTTCCACTGTTTCCCCATCTGGTTCCCATAAAGTGATGGGACTGGATGCCATGATCTTTGTTTTCTGAATGTTGAGCTTTAAGCCAACTTTTTCACTCTCCTTTTTAACCTTAATCAAGAGGCTTTTTAGCTTCTCTTCACTTTCTGCCATAAGGGTGGTGTCATCTGCATATCTGAGGTTATTGATATCTCTCCTGGCAATCTTCATTCCAGCTTGTGTTTCTTCCAGTCCAGCGTTTCTCATGATGTACTCTGCATATAAGTTAAATAAGCAGGGTGACAATATACAGCCTTGACGTACTCCTTTCCCTATTTGGACCCAGTCTGTTGTTCCATGTCCAGTTCTAACTGTTGCTTCCTGACCTGCATACAGATTTCTCAAGAGGCAGGTCAGGTGGTCTGGTATTCCCATCTCTTTCAGAATTTTCCAAAGTTTATTGTGATCCACAGTCAAAGGCTCTGGCATAGTCAATAAAGCAGAAATAGATGTTTTTCTGGAACTCTCTTGCTTTTTTGATGTTGGCAATTTGATCTCTGGTTCCTCTGCCTTTTCTAAAACCAGCTTGTACATCAGGAAGTTCACAGTTCACATATTGCTGAAGCCTGGCTTGGAGAATT
>SJYC01128215.1:0-18765 GCA_006408675.1 Madoqua kirkii | reverse complement strand
CAAAGGCTTTGGCATAGTCAATAAAGCAGAAATAGATGTTTTTCTGGAACTCTCTTGCTTTTTCGATGATCCAGCGGATGTTGGCAATTTGATCTCTGGTTCCTCTGCCTTTTCTAAAACCAGCTTGAATATCAGGGAGTTCACGGTTCACATATTGCTGAAGCCTGACTTGGAGAATTCTGAGCATTACTTTACTAGCATGTGAGATGAGTGCAATTGTGCGGTAGTTTGAGCACTCTTTTGCATTGCCTTTCTTTCGGATTGGAATGAACACGGATATTTTCCAGTCCTGTGGCCACTGCTGAGTTTTCCAAATTTGCTGGCATATTGAGTGCAGCACTTTCACAGCATCATCTTTCAGAATTTGAAACAGCTCAACTGGAATTCCATCACCTCCACTAGCTTTGTTCGTAGTGATGTTTTCTAAGGCCCACTTGACTTCACATTCTAAGATGTCTGGCTCTAGATGAGTGATCACATCATCATGACTATCTGGGTCTTGGAGATCTTTTTTGTACAGTTCTTCCATGTATTCTTGCCACCTCTTCTTAATATCTTCTGCTTCTGTTAGGTCCAGACCATTTCTGTCCTTTATTGAGCCCATCTTTGCATGAAATGTTCCCTTGATAGCTTTAATTTTCTTGAAGAGCTCTCTAGTCTTTCCCATTCTGTTCTTTTCCTCTATTTCTTTGCATTGATCGCTGAAGAAGGCTTTCTTATGTCTTCTTGCTATTCTTTGGAACTCTGCATTCAGATGCTTATATATTTCCTTTTCTCCTTTGCTTTTTGTTTCTCTTCTTTTCACAGCTCTTTGTAAGGCCTCCCCAGACAGCCATTTTGCTTTTTTGCATTTCTTTTCCATGGGGATGGTCTTGATCCCTTTCTCCTGTACAATGTCACGAACCTCATTCCATAGTTCATCAGGCACTCTATCTATCAGATCTAGGCCCTTCAATCTATTTCTCACTTCCACTGTATAATCATAAGGGATTTGATTGAGGTCATACCTGAATGGTCTAGTGGGTTTCCCTACTTTCTCAATTTCAGTCTGAATTTGACAATAAGGAGTTCATGATCTGAGCCACAGTCAGCTCCTGGTCTTGTTTTTGTTGATTGTATAGAGCTTCTCCATCTTTGGCTGCAAAGAATATAATAAATCTGATTTTGGTGTTGACCATCTGGTGATGTCCATGTGTAGAGTCTTCTCTTGTGTTGTTGGCAGAGGGTGGTGGCTATGATCAGTGCATTTTCTTGGCAAAACTCTATTAGTCTTTGCCCTACTTCATTCCGCATCCCAAGGTCAAATTTGCCTGTTACTCCAGGTGTTTCTTGACTTCCTACTTTTGTATTCCAGTCCCCTATAATGAAAAGGACAACCTTTTGGGGTGTTAGTTCTAAAAGGTCTTGTAGGTCTTCATAGAACCGTTCAACTTTGGCTTCTTGAGCGTTACTGGTTGGGGCATAGTCTTGGATAACTGTGATATTGAATGGTTTGCCTTGGAAATGAACAGAGATCATTCTGTCGTTTTTGAGATTGCATCCAAGTACTGCATTTTGGACTCTTTTGTTGACCATGATGGCTACTCCATTTCTTCTGAGGGATTCCTGCCCACAGTAGTAGATATAATGGTCATCTGAGTTAAATTCACCCATTCCAGTCCAATTTAGTTCTCTGATTCCTAGAATGTCGACGTTCACTCTTGCCATCTCTTGTTTGAGCACTTCCAATTTGCCTTGATTCATGGACCTGACATTCCAGGTTCCTATGCAATATTGCTCTTTATAGCATTGGATCTTGCTTCTATCACCAGTCACATGCACACCTGGATATTGTTTTTGCTTTGGCTCCATCCCTTCATTCTTTCTGAAGTTATTTCTCCACTGATCTCCAATAGCATATTGGGCACCTACTGACCTGATTCTTCCAGTATCCTGTCATTTTGCCTTTTCATACTGTTCATGGGGTTCTCAAGGCAAGAATACTGAAGTGGCTTGCCATTCCCTTCTTCAGTGGACCATGTTCTGTCAGCCCTCTCCACCATGACCCGTCTGTCTTGGGTTCCCCCACAGGCATGGTTTGGTTTCATTGAGTTAGACAATGCTGTCGTCCTAGTGTGATTAGATTGACTAGTTTTCTGTGAGTATGTTTTGTGTGTCTGCCTTCTGATGCCCTCTTGCAACACCTACCATCTTACTTGGGTTTCTCTTACCTTGAGCGTGGGGTATCTTTTCATGGCTGCTCCAGCAAAGTACACCTGCTGCTTCTTACCTTGAATGAGGGGTATCTCCTTACTGCCGCCTTCCTGACCTTCAATGTGGGATAGCTCCTCTAGGCCCTCCTGGTCCTGCACAGCCACCGCTCCTCCGGTTGATCCTCCCAGCCACCAGCCCTGGCCTCAGGCATGGGTGGCTCCTTTTAGCTGCCGCCCCTGGCCTCAGGCTCGAGCTTGGGGTGTCTCCTCAGCATCACTGCCCCTGGCCTCGAGTGCGAGGTGATTTCTTCCAGCCACCCCTGACTTCGGATGCGGGGTGTCTTCCCCCAGCCACCCCTGACCTCGGACACGGACACGGAGTGTCTCCCCCAGCTGCCCCTGACCTCGGACTCAGGATGTCTCTCCCCGGCTGCCCCTGGCCTTGGACGCAGGGTAGCTCCACCCAGCTGCTGCCCTGACCTTGGACGTGGGGTGCCTCCTCCTGGCTGCCACTGACCTCGGACATGGGATAGCTCCTCTCGGCCGTTCCTGCGCTATCATAGCCTGGCACTCTAGGCTGCTGCCCCTGACCTCGGATGTGGGGTAGCTCCTCTCGGCTGCACTTAGTCCACCGGCCTGGCTCTTGCAGCCATTCGTGCTTAATGCCAAAAGTCAATGAGTAATGCAATAACTGAGATCAAAAGCACTCTGGAGGGAATCAACAGTAGAATAACTGAGGCAAGACCTTTGGGATAATGTCAGTACCCCATTGTTCGAATCATAGGAGTCCCATAAAAAGAACACAAAAAGAAAGGGCATGAGAAAGTACTTGAAGAGATAATAGTTGAAAACTTCCCTAAAATGGGGAAGGAGATAGTCATCCAAGTCCAAGAAACCCAAAGAGTCTCAAACAGGATAAACCCAAGGTGAAACACCCCAAGACACATATTAAATAAATTAACAAAGACCAAACAGAAAGACTAAATACTAAAAGCAGCAAATAACACACAAGGGGATCCCCATAAGGTAACAGCTGTTTTTTCAATAGAAACTCTTCAGGCCAGAAGAGAATGGTAGGACATATTTAAAGTGATGAAAGAGAAAAACCTGCAACCCAGATTACTATACCCAGCAAAGATCTCATTCAAATATGAAGGAGAAATCAAAAACTTTACAGACAAGCAAAAGCTGAGAGAATTCAGCACCTTCAAATCAGTTCTTCAACAAATGCTAAAGGATCTTCTCTAGATAGGAAACACAGAAAGGTTTATAAACTCAAACCCAAAACACAAAGTAAATGACAATGGAATCATATTTATTAATAATTACCTTAAATGTAAATGGGTTGAATGCCCTAACCAAAGGACAAAGACAGGGTGAATGGATACAAAAATAAGACCCCTGTATATGTGGTCTACAAGACACTCCCCTCAAACCAAATGACACATACAGTCTGAAAGTGAAGGTCTGGAAAAAAATAATTCATGCAAATAGAGACCAAAAGAAAGCAGGAGTAGCAATACTCATATCAGATAAAATAGACTTTGAAATAAAGGCCATGAAGAGAGACAAAGGAGAGCACTACACAATGATCAAAGGATAAATCCAAGAAGATATGACAATTATAAATATATATGCACCCAACATAGGAGCACCACAGTATGTAAGGCAAATGCTAACAAGTATAAATGGGGAAATTAACAGCAACACTGTAATGGTTGAGAGACTTTAATACCCCACTCACACCTATGGATAGATCAACTAAACAGAAAATTAGTAAGAAAACACAACTTTAAATGATATAATGGACCAGTTCGACTAATTGATGTCACAGCCTGGTAAGCTGCAGTGCATGAGGTCGCTAAGAGTTGAACATGACTGAGTGACTTCACTTTCACTTTTCACTTTCATTCACTGGAGAAGGAAATGGCAACCCACTCCAGTGTTCTTGCCTGGAGAATCCCAGGGACAGCAGAGCTTGGTGGGCTGCCATCTAAGGGGTCGCACAGAGTCGGATATGACTGAAGTGACTTAGCAGCAGCAGCAGCAGCAGGACATTTCACTCCAAAACAATCAATTTCACCTTTTTCTCAAGTGCACATGGAACCTTTTCCAGGATAGATCACATCCTGGGCCATAAATCTAGCCTTGATAAATTTTTCAAGCATATGAAATCATTTGATGAAATCATTTCAAGCATATTTTCTGATCATAGTGCAGTAAGATTAGATGTCAACTACAGGAAAAAAACTATTAAAAATACAAACATACAGAGGCTAAACAACACACTTTTGAATAACCAATAAATCACAGAAGAAATCAAAAAAGAAATAAAAATATGCATAGAAACAAAAAATGAAAACATAACAACCTGAAACCTATGGGATTTAGTAAAAACAGTGCTAAGGGGAAGATTCATAACAATACAGTCTTACATCAAGAAACAAGAGAAAAATCAAACAAATAACCTAACTTTACGCCTGAAGCAACTATAAAAAGAAGAAACGAAGAACCCCAGGGTTACTAGAAGAAAATAAATAATCAAAATTAGGGCAGAAATAAATGAAAAAGAAAAAAAGGAGACTATAGCAAAAGTCAATAAAACTAAAAGCTGGTTCTTTCAGAAGATAAATAAAATAGACAAACCATTAGCCAGACTCATCAAGGAAAAAAGGGAGAAGACTCAAATCAACAAAATTAGAAATGAAAATGGAGAAATCACAACAGACAACACAGAAATACAGAGGATCATGAGTCTATTATCAGCAGCTATATGACAATAAAATTGACAACTTGGAAGAAATGGACAAATTCTTAGAAAAATATAACCTTCTAATACTGAACCAGGAAGAAATAGAAAAATTTAACAGACCCATCACAAGCCTGGAAATCGAAACTGTAATAAAAAATCTTCCAACAAGCAAAAGCCCAGGACTAGATGTCTTCATGGGTGAATTTTAGCAAAAATTTGGAGAAGAGCTAATACCTATCCTACTCAAACTCTTCCAGAAAATTGCAGAGGAAGGTAAGCTGCAAAACTCATTCTATGAGGCCACCATCACCCTAACACCAAAACCAGACAAAGATGTCACACAAAAAAAGAGAGAACTTCAGGCCAATATGATGAACATAGAAGTAAAAATCCTCAACAAAATTCTAGCAAACAGAATCCAACAGCATATTAAAAAGATCATACATCATGACCAAGTGGGCTTTATCCCAGGGATGCAAAGATTCTTCAATATCCACAAATCAATCAATGTAATACACCACATTAACAAATTGAAAGATAAAAACCATATGATTATTTCCATAGATACAGGGAAAGCCTTTGACAAAATTCAACATCCATTTATGATAAAAACTCTCCATAAAGCAGGCATAGAAGGAATATACCTAAACATAATAAAAGCCATATATGATAAACCCACAGCAGACACTATCCTCAACGGTGAAAACTGAAAGCATTTCCCCTAAAGTCAGGAACAAGTGGTGTGTACTCTCACCCCTACCATTCATAGTCTTGGAAGTTTTAGCAACAGCAATCAGAGAAATAAAAGGAATCCAGATTGGAAAAGAAGTAAAACTCTCACTGTTTGCAGATGACATGATCCTCTACAGAGAAAACCCTAAAAACACCACCAGAAAATTACTAGAGCTAATCAATGAATATAGTAAAGTTGCAGGATATAAAATCAACACACAGAAATCCCTTGTATTCCTATACACTAACAATGAGAAAACAGAAAGTGAAATTAAGGAAACAATTCCATTCACCATGGTGATGAAAAGAATAAAATACTTAGGAATAAATCTATCTAAAGAAACAAAAGACCTATATATAGAAAACTATAAAACACTGATGAAAGAAGTCAAAGATGACACAAATAGATGCAGAAATACACCATGTTCATGAATAGGAAGAATTAATATAGTGCAAATGAGTATACTACCCAAAGCAATCTATAGATTCAGTGCAATCCCCATCAAGCTACCAATGGCATTTTTCACAGAATTAGAACAAATAATTTCACAATCTGTATGGAAATACAAAAAACCTCGAAAAGCCAAAGCAATCTTGAAAAAGAAGAATGGAACTAGAGGAATCATCCTGCTTGACTTCAGGCTCTACTACAAAGCCACAGTCATCAAGACAGTATGGTATCAGCACAAAGATCAATGGAACAAAATAGAAAGCCCAGAGATAAATCCACACATCTATGGATGCCTTATCTTTGACAAAGAAGGCAAGAATATATAATAGAGAAAAGACAATCTCTTTAACAAGTGGTGCTGGGAAAACTGGTCAATCACCTGTAAAAGAATGAAACTGGAACACTTTCTAACACTACACAAAAATAAACAAAAAATGGATTAAAGATCTAAATGTAAAACCAGAAACTATAAAACTCCTAGAGGAAATCATAGGAAAACACTCTGACATAAATCACAGTAGGATCCTCTATGCCTCACCTCCCAAAGTAATGGAAATAAAAGCAAAAATAAACAAGTGGGACCTAATTAAACTTAAAAGCTTTTGCATGATGAAGGAAATGATAAGCAAGGTGAAAAGACAACCTTTAGAATGGGAGAAAATAATAGCAAAAGAAGCAACTGACAAAGAATTAATCTCAAAAATATACAAGCAGCTCATGCAACTCAATACCAGAAAAATAAATGACCCAGTCAAAAAATATGCTAAAGAACTAAACAGACATTTTTCCAGATGGCTAGCAAACACATGAAAAGATGCTCAGCATCACTCATTAACAGAGAAATGCAAATCAAAACCGCAATGAGGTACCATCTCATGCAGGGCAGAATGACTGCTATCAAAAAGTCTACAAACAGTAAATGCTGGAAAGGGTGTGGAGAAAGGGGAACTCTTTTGCACTGTTGTGGAAATGCAAACTAATATAGCCACTATGGAGAACAGTGTAGAGATTCCTTAAAAAATTGGAAATAGATCTGCCATATGACCCAGAGAGGGCACACACACCAAGGAAATCAGAATTGAAAGTGATACATGTACCCCAGTGTTCACTGCAGCACTGTTTGCAACAGCTAGGGCACGGAAGCAACCTAGATGTCCATCAGTAGATGAACCGATGAGAAAGTGGTACCTATACAAAGTGGAATATGACTAAACTAGTAAAAAGAATTAATTTGAATCAGTTCTAATGAGGTAGATGAAACTGGAGCTTATTGTACAGAGTGCAGGAAGTCAGAAAGAAAAACACCAATACAGTATATTAATGCATATATACAGAATTTAGAAGGATGGAATGATGGCCCTGTATGTGAGACAGCAAAAGAGACACAGATATAAAGAACAGACTGTTGGACTCTGTGGGAGAAGGCAAGGGTGGGATGATTTGAGAGAATAGCATTGGAACATGTATATTACTATATGTGAAATAGATCATCAGTCGAAGTTCGACGCATGAAACAAGGCACTCAAAGCTGGTGCACTGGGACAACGCTGAGGGATGGGATAGTGAGGAAGATGGGAGTGGGGTTCAGGATGGGGGACACACGTATACCCATGGCTTATTCATGTTAATGTATGGCAAAACCACTAAAATGTTGTAAAGTAATTAGCCTCCAATTAAAATAAATACATTTTTAAAAGAATAACACTTATGATAGCATGTATTATCACTGAGAAAATTTTATACATAATGATATTAATCTATGGTATGGCTTAGAAGGGCTTCCCAGGTGGTGATAGTGGTAAAGAAACCACCTGCTTGTGCAGGAGAAGTGAAAGACATGGATTTGTTACCTGGTGTAGGAAGATCTGCTGGACAAGGGAATGGCTACCCACTCCAGTATTCGTGGCTGGAGAATCTCACGGACAGAGGAGCCTGGCGGGCTATGGTCCACGGGGTCACAAAGAGTTGGATACAACTGAAGCGATTTAGCATGCACGTACATAGCTTAGAAGACTAGTTTACATTTTAGCTGTTACTGCATAAAATAGCATTTAAGTTTTTAAAAGAATTTTTCCACCCAACCTATCTACAAAGTTGTTTTATTTACAAATATTTTCTTGCAAATTGAGACATTCCTTAATGGAAATAATTGACATATTCATAATTTTTCAAAAGAATTCAGTTTTTTTGATGCTTTAGATGGCATAATTAATACAAAATTTAAGCATCCCTCCTAATCAATCATACCAAGTACAAGTACACATACATTGAGTTTTACACAATGTTGCAATGATAACTTGGATAAATTCTACTGTGAAATATTGTTTTCAAAGTAGTGTTATGTTTAAATCCTGATCTGCTAATGTGCTAAAAATGAATTATGCAAATTGTTTAATTTCTATATATATTTTTTTTACCTCAAAATGGGTTATTAAGAATAGTAAGCTTTTTTCTTTCTTAGTATAAATTAAGACAATCAGTATAAAACTCTTAGCACTGAGCTTAGCAATTTTAATATTAGCTCTTGATACTGTTATTACCTTATAGGGCATAAAATGAGCTTGGGAGTAAAAACAGCATAAGAGATTAATAAAGCTTTACATTTATTTGGAACCCTAGGGCTTTTAAAGTGCTAGATGCATGTGAAAACATTTAAAAAAAAACACTAATACTTTTTGCAGATGTAAAAAATAGGATTTTTCCTGGAGATTTTTGCAGATCACTTCAATCCCACAACTCTTCTGTGAGGTCAGCAGGGAAAATATTTGTCTTGATTTTATAAACGAGGAATTGAGATTCAGAGGATTTACTAATGAAATCCATCACTGTGCCATCTTGGACAAATTCCCTAACTTCTCTGAACATCAGCTTTTCCTTCTTTATGAAATA
This sequence comes from Madoqua kirkii, assembly GCA_006408675.1. NCBI lineage: Eukaryota > Metazoa > Chordata > Mammalia > Artiodactyla > Bovidae > Madoqua > Madoqua kirkii. The sequence goes on along the minus strand of SJYC01128215.1, from coordinate 9,749 downwards.
AAGGTACTGCCATTTACCTTTAGGATGGTTGTTAAATGAGTTAATGTACATTATATACTTAACTTCATGCCTGATTTTCTAAAAATGCTAAAATAATTATTATCACATTGTATTACTTTTGTATGTTTTTCTATACTATGTTCAGCCTCACAGAGGGGAACAGAGTGAGTAGATAGTTGAGATAACTGTTATCACTTCATTTCCATGATTCAAGATTGAGTTTGATCAGTGTGGTTTCCAGATTCAAGGTTTATTTGTTTATTAAGCATTTATTGAACTCTCATAGCCAAGCCCTGAATGAGATACAGTAGAAAGATAAATGCAGCCTAAAATTTTTTTCCTCAAGGAGACAATAAACCTGTATAAATAACTTAAAGAACACATAGGGAGAGGATATAAAATTTTGCAGAAGCAGATGAGATCACTCTGTATTTGTAACACACACAAAAAAGAAAGTATGTGGGAATAGGTGGTATTTGGTTGTGGTTTTGAACAAGGAGTGGATTGTGTGCCACACAGTTGTGTGCTGAAAATACACATTTTTCAATTGGTTGACAGACTGTATTTCATTCTTTCAATAATTGTCAATGAAATAATTTTTATAATAAAAATTAATGAGCTCTTCTGTTATACATATTTCCATAATGCTCATCAGTTCACATACAATTGTTAATAGGTAATGATGTTAATTTAACACAAAAGTGATATTGGAGTTGCACAAGCATTTCCTTAGGCAGAGAAAACTGGAATGATGGAAGTAGGATTATAAACTTCAACAGAAAAGGATGGACTTTCATGTCATCTGTTGTTCATGTAGGAGACTTTTCGACTCCATGTTGTTGTTGTTACTCTTGCTAAGTCATGTCTGACTCTTTACAACCCCATGGATTGAAGCACACCAGGCTTCTCTTTCCTTTACTATCTTCCAGAGTTTGCTCAAACTCATGTTCATTTGTTGGCAATGCCATCCAACCATCTCATCCTGTGTCACTGCCTTCTACTCCTGCCTTCAATCTTTCCCAGCATCAGCTTCTTTTCTAGTCAGTCAGCTCTTCACATTAGGTGGCCAACGTATTGGAGCTTCAGCTTCAGCATCAGTCCTTCCAATGACTACTCAGGGTTGATTTCCTTCAGAATAGACAGGTTTGATCTCCTTGCTGTCCAAGAGACTCTCAGGAGTCATCTCTAGCACCACAGTTCAAAGCATTAATTCTTCAGTACTCAGCCTTCTTTTTGATCCAACTCATATCTGTACATTAACTATATGTTAAAGAAGATAAAAGTATAGTGCTGCCTCCAATATGCTCCCTAGAAAGGAGCACCTCCACAGTGCCTGGCTCTTGTCTGCAGCAGGTTGCACTTCCTGGTGTGCCCACCTTAGCAGCAGCCCCACTGACTCAGAACTTTCTTTCCATCAACATTGATTCTGTGCTTAAGCCATCATTAGCACTGTATTGTTTCTTGTTCATTTCTATTTCCTTTAAGGAAGTCTCATGTTGCTGCTTTCTTGAGCTTTTCTGATTCTCTTCCAAGGTACCGACTGTTGTTTCATTGTTGATTTAGCTGTGAACTTGAATAGGGTTTGGTGTACCCATAACTGTATTTTTTTCCCACAAGGGCATCATTTTTAATATACTATTTTATAGAACACAGATGTTTTGTTCAGACCACATGTGTCATATTCCACCAAGTACTCCCCTTAGATCTTGGCAAAAGATACCCTGGGCCCCATGCTTTAGAAGACACATCTCTGGCACTCCTTAGGGTAAAGAGTTTATGTGGTTAGGGAGAAAGTGCTTGTGCAACCTTCTAGAAAATGCTCTCTGTATCTAGATCTAGAGTTTTCTAGATTCTACTTACAGAGCCTGTGTGAGCTTCTTTCTGAATCTCTCCCATTCAGGACAGATCAAACTGACAGTTTGGAATACCTAGAACCAGAGTGTATTTGAGAGGCAGTTATTTGTGGGAAGTGGTCTGGGATCGGACATGCAGGACCTCACAGTGTGAGATGGAGCTGTGTGTATGAAACAAAGGTGAGCAGGGCTTGGCATGACAGCTGGAAGCTGGCTCTTCTCAGGCTACCCTTTCTGCTTTAGAACAAGGACTTTGATAATTCTAAGTTCAAATCTGACCTTGCAGGTCTTTATGATGTTATATTTGTCAATGTATGAACTCATAAATTTATTGTCAAGCTCCAATTCTTTGGCCATCTGATATGAAGAGCTGACTCATCAGAAAAGACTCTGATGCTGGGAAAGATTTAAGACAAAAGAAGAAAGGAACAGCAGAGGATGAGATGGTTCGATAGCATCACTGACTCAATGGACATGAATTTGAGCAAACTCTGGGAGACAGTGAAGGACGGAGGAGCCTGGTGTGCTGCAATCCATGAGGTTGCAGAGTCGAACATGACTTAGCAACTGAACAGCAATGACAACATCTGTCAATGTAGAAAGAGAGACTGTGTTTACTTAACACAATGTGAGATTGAAATATTTAGTTCTGTTAGTCACCTTACTCTGGATCTGGACAATATTAGAGGCAGAGCTTGTTAACAGTAAAGGTATTCATGCTAAGAAATTGAGTATTGGACATGAATGTTCCATCTGGTTTGAAAGATCCTTCACCTTAAGTTGTAGTACATATATATTTAAAAGAAATAGTAAAGTAAGCTAGAATAGTTATTTCCAATCATTTTCAAAACAATATAGAAGACATTATTATTATCTTTGCTATTATTATACTTTGAATCAGCATTCTTTACCCCTCTCCCTAACATCCACTCCTCTTCTGATAACCATGTCCTGACTGTAGGATCAGACACATGATCATTCTGGGTCCATGATGTCTTTCTAGAATTTTCTTGACTGAAAGTGGTAGGATTGTTGCTTCTTGACCTTAAGTGTTGAATATAGGAAGGAAGTGACTCCAGATCTGTTGGGACCATGTCCACTCTTAAACAAAGGGTCTAAGATAATAAGGTCAGCAAGGGAGAACTGAAACAGGCAAAGTGTCAGTGGAGAAATACTGGGTACTCCTACTTCCAGACAGCCTAGGACCTGCCTTTGCTGCTTTGTTCATGCAAGTCAATCAGTTATCACATTGTCTAAATTAGTTTCAGATAGATTCCTGCCATTTCAACCAGATTTCAATTTTGACTGGCACAAGTGCCGCTTTAGCATAGAATCTCATACAAATCATTGCACTGGAAATGGAAACCTCTTAATTATTCTTGCTCGTTGATTGTGTTGAACACCACTGTTCATTAGAGGGAAGGCAGTTTTCTTTCCAGGAAACATTTGAAAGGTGTGAGGACATTTTTTGTTGTTTCTACTGGAGAGAGGGCATGGGTGGAGAAAAACCAAGGATGATGCTAAGTATCCTGGAATGCACATGACAGCCCCCTATGACAATTATTTGGCCCGAAAGGGCTTCCCTGGTGGCTCAGATGGTAAAGAATCTGCCTGCAGTGCTGGAGACCTGGGTTTGGTCCCTGAGTCAGGAAGATCCCCTAGAGGAGGGCATGACTCTCCACTCCAGTATTCTTTCTGGAGAATTCCATGGACACAGGAGCCTGGTGGACTACAGTCCATGGGATTGAAAAGAGTCGAACATGACTGAGCAACTAACACGTTCACTAACATTAGTGGTGCCAAGCTTGAGAAACCCTGATAACACAGGGAAAAAAAAAATGGGAGGGAGATAGGAGAGCTAGATTCTAATTGTATTTCTGTCCTTAACCACAGTGTGACCTTTCTACTTTATTTCACCATTTTGGACAGATGTACTTGCCTGCATTCCATAAAACAGCTGAAGTAAATGACTTTTAGGATCTACCCCACACTTACAGTATTTTATTATCTTTCACAAAAATGGGGTTTGTTTTTTTCCTGCTTGCCCCCTTTTCTATCAGTAGAATCACCTTTGTGAATTTTCATTACCTGTAGTTTTTCAAACTGCCCTGGTCTTTTTCTTAAAACTCAGTGCTATACAAACCAAATTTGCAATATACAAAGTTATCTCTCAGGACTTTACATAAAACAATATTCAAGAGCCTCAAACTTGGAGTGACATTTAAGGATAGAAACAGTCAGATAAAAAGATAAGTTTCTGATTTGCTCTAAAATGAATTCTTTGAATCTGCATTTCTAAAGCTTAGTGGAAATGGTTGCTTTAGTTATTATGCATGGCAAGGTAAAATTCCCTCAGCCAGGAGGATTTAATCGAAAACCTTTCCTTATTTCTGCAAGCTACAAAACATTTTCCCCTTCCGTGATGATGAACTTCTCATGAAATCTCTTTTATATGTGACTTACATAGCCTTGGTGACAGCCTTTACCTTCCAAATCAACTAATGGTAAGAACATGGTGACAGATTCTACTGCTGGGAAACGTGAGTGAGGTAGGTGGTGAAAGGTTATATTTAATCATATGACTGGAAAATCTTGTGCAGCCAGAGTACAGACAGCACTCAATTACATTTGCAAAAGAGACATAATCATCATAAGATTACAGTGTATTATAAAATAGATATCAAAGTGAGAATAATATAGGAGGGGTCATGAAATGCAGAGGCAGAATTAAGAAGTGTTTATCTCATGAATACCTGTGGGGTGCTTTGTTCTCTGCCAGTCATGGGAGAGGATTGAAAAACCAGAACATGGCTCTTACTCTTGAGCTTCTAATTTACTTGAGGGGACAAGTCATAGATGGAACAATTAGAACAAAAACCAAGCTGTGACTGTTGTGGAGGAATTTATGAATTCAGTGAAGGAGTTGTACTTTGTGGAAAGGAACAGGCAGAGTGGAGGAGGACTCTGGTTTAGATTGGAAGGAAGGGAATTTTATTAAAATATTTAATATTTCCTACTATGAAAATGCCTTAGTCCTTCATTTTCCTGACATATTCATTAGTGTTTTTCAGTAAGTGTAGAGTGCCTTTATGTTGAAGGCAATATTCTTATGCTGGTGAGCAAATATACTGATGGTAGAGACTAATAAATAAGATAAAGTTAAGTTCAATGAAAAAACTGTGGAGAAAGGAATGGGGAGCAGTGGGAACGTGACATTCAAGCAGACACCTAGACATGGTTTGGGAGTTAGTCATGTGACTATCTTGAGGAGGAGCATCCGAGATGGAGGGAACAGCCAGTGCAAAGGCCCTGAGGCCGGGATTTGACTGGTGTATTTGAATAATAGCAGAGACCAGTAAGGCTGCACTGAAAGATGGAGGAAGGGAAGTCTAGGCGGTGCAAGGTCAGAGGGGTACAGTGGGAGTCAGACCATGCAGGACATGGAAAGCGCTGACCTTTTCTATGATGGTGTTTATGTTTGGAAGCCATTGAAAAGGTTTGAAGAGAAAAATGTCATGCTCTGACATGTTTTTTTTGTTTGTTTTTTTTTTGAGAGGGAAATAAAGTTTATTGAGTGGGAGATGGTTTTAAAAGAGCAGGCCGGTTCAGAGGAGAGCCGACATCGAACGGGCGTTCTGACATGTTTTAAGGGGTCACTCCAGGTGCTGAAAATTGACCACAGAAGAACAAGGAGATAGTAGAAACCATTTATGATGCTATTAGAATAATTTGGGTGAGAGATAATGATAACAGTGAAATAAATGAAAAAGTGGTCAGGTTCTAGATGTATTTTGCAGACAGAAACAACAGAATTTACTGATAGATTGGGTAGGAGGTATTAAAAAAAATGAGAACAATCAAGGAAAACTCCAAGATTTTAGGTGTGTTTAGATAAAGTTTTGGAAAACTAAAGTATGAGGACAATGCAATACTTCTCCAAACATATACTACAAATATGCATATTTCTCTAAATACTCAGATGCTGGAGTTCATATATATATATTTGTATGCAATTTGGAGCCAAGCATAAACCACTTCAGTGTATTTACTCACAGATGTTAACATCTGGTTATGTTAATCACTCAGAGTTGGTTGGGGTTTGGGTGTTTTTTATTTGCTTTGCTTTGTTTATACAAGTGCTCAGCCTTTTATGACTGAAGAAGAAGTTGGGTAGTCTCTGCTCCCTTCCTACTTTGTTGTTTTAATTAAGCTTTTTGTTTTTAAATAAGTAGCTTTCTTTAAGTAGCTTAAAGAAGTAATACAGAGTGATCCTTTACTCAGTTTCTCCAAATGACAACCTCTTACAGAACTATACGGCATCATATTTTAAGTTATTAGCCTAGATTCAGTCAAGCTTCAAAACAATTCCATCACTAAAATCCGTAATTTTCAGGTGGTCCTTACAAATACCCCTGTTTCTCTTACTCTACTCCCTGATCTTAATGACAACCATAGCCCTGTTGTTTATGTCACACTTAAAACACTACCTTTTTTGCTTTAAGGAAAAAAAAACAGTGACGCTGGAATGTGTTTAGTGAAGAGCTGTTTAGGATGGGGAAGGACTATAAAAGCATGATATATGAGAAAAAATAACTGAAAATGTTATAAAGAAAATCAAACTCAGAGCAAAAATAAAAAATTGAGCTCTTTTCATGATTTTGAAAGGCTTACCATGGCATGAGGGCTTATTTTGTAGGAACAATGGATGCAGCTTCTTTAAAAGAGATTCCATTTTCAATTTCAGGAAAAACTTTTCAGACTGAGGAAAACTGTTACTGATTACCTCAGGAGGAGGTAAATTTTCTTTTGATCCAAGTAAATAGAGGTTAAGCAATCACTAGCTAATAATTCAAGAATTTTCTAAGAGTTTGAACTGTATAATTTCCTTTCAATACTGACATTGTATAATTTTTTTCCTTAGTGTGTTCATTTAGTTTAAATTTTTATTAAAGTGTAGTTGACTTACAATAGTGCATTAATTTCAGGTATATAGCATACTGATTCAGTATTTTTAGATTGCATGGCAATAAAAGTTACTAGAAGATATTGGCTATAATCCCCTGTGCTATACACATTTAGTTTAATTTTTAATTGAAAATATTTTGTGATATTGTAGACTAATATTAGTTGTAAGAAAGAGTATAGAAAGATTCTGGGTACATCATGTCCAGTTTTCACCAATGGTAACATTTTACAAAGTTATGGTATAATATGGTAACTAGTGTATTGACAGTGATACCATCCAGCAATCTGAGTCACATTTTCCCAGTTATATTTCTACTCATTTGTGAGTCCTGTACAGTCTTATGGGGTTCCTTGGTAGCTCAGAGGTAAAGAATCCACTTGCAATGCAGAAGACATAAGAGATGCAGGGTTGATCCCTGGGTTGGGAAGATCCCTTGGAGGAGGGCATGGCAAACCACTCCAGTATTCTTGTTAAAAAATCCCATGGACGGAGGAGTCTGGGGGGCTACAGTCCACTGGGTCACAAAGAGTCAGACATGACTTAAAAGACAGCATGCACGCATGCATACAGTCTTATTATATGTATTTGTTGTTGTTCAGTCACTCAGTCATGTCCGATTCTTTGTGACCTTATGGACTGCAGAATGCCAGGCTTCCCTGTCCTTCACTATCTCCCAGGGTTTGTTCAAACTCGTTTGCATTGAGTCGATGATGCCATCCAATCATCTCATCTGTGTCCTGTTCTCCTCAGTCTTTCCCAGCATCAGGGTCTTTTCCAAGGAGTCAGGTGGCCAAAGTACTGAAGCCTCAGCTTCATCATCATATGTATATGTATAAGAACATATACGTTCTTATATCTGCCACCTCAGTCAGGAAATGAACAGTTCCAATAGCACAAAATGATCTCTTATGTCGCCCTTTTATTTATTTTTTTCTTTTAATGAAGAATAAATACTTTACAATATTATAATAGCCCCTGCCATACATCAGCATGAATGGGCCATAGGCACACATGTGTCCCCTCCCTCTTGAACGCCCTTCCCTCCTCCCTTCCACCCTATCACTCTTTGTTGTCACAGAGCACTGACTGGGTTCCCTGTGTCACACATCAAACTCCCAGTGGTGTTCTGTTTTACATATGGTAATGTGTGTGTTTAAGTGCTATTCTCTCAAGTCATCCTATCCTCTCCTTCCCCGACTGTGTCCAAAAGTCTGTTCTTTATATCTGTGTCTCTTTTGCTGCCCTGCACATAGGATTATCTGTGATTCCATATATGTGCATTAATATATGATATTTGTCTTTCTCTTTCTGAATGACTTCACTCTGTATAATAGGCTCTAGGTTCACCCACCTCATTAGAACTGACTCAAATGAGTTCCTTTTTCTAGCTGAGTAATATTCCATTGTGTATGGATAACACAACTCCCTAATCCGTTCATCTGCTGATGGACATCTAAGTTGCTTCCATGTCCTAACTATTGTAAATAGTGATGCAGTGAACATTGGGGATACATGTGTCTTTTTCAATTAGCCCCCATAGTGGGATTATTGTGTAATATTGTATTTTTATTCCTAGTTTTTAAAGAAATCTCCATATTGTTCCCCATGGTGGTGTGTCAGTTTGTATTCCCACCAACAGTGTAAAGGGTTATCTTTTCTCCACACCTTCTCCAGCGTTCATTGTTTGTAGACTTTTTGATAGCACCATTCTGATCAGTGTGAGATGGTACCTCATTGTAGTGTTGATTTGCATTCTCTAATAATGAGTGATGTTGAGCATCTCCTCATCTGCTTTTTAGCCATCTGATGTCTTCTTTGGAGAAAATATCTGTTTAGATGTTTCATCAGTGTCTGATGATTTCTTTCATCAGTGTCTTATAATTTTCTGCATACAGGTCTTTTGTCTCTTTAGGTGGATTTATTCCTAAGTATTGGAGAAGGCGATGGCACCCCACTTCAGTACTCTTGCCTGGAAAATCCCATGGATGGAGGAGCCTGGTAGGCTGCGGTTCATGGGGTCGCGAAGAGTCAGACACAACTGAGCGACTTCCCTTTCACTTTCACTTTCATGCATTGGAGAAGGAAATGGCAACCCACTCCACTGTTCTTGCCTCGAGAATCGTGGGCCGCTGTCTACGGGGTCACACAGAGTCGGACACGACTAAAGTACTTAGCGGCAGCAGTAGCAGCATTCCTAAGTATTTTATTCTTTTTGTTACAGTGGTAATTAGGATTGCTTCCTTAAGTTCTATTTCTGATTTTTCATTGTTAATGTATAGAAATGCAAGGGATTTCTGTGTATTAATTTTATATCCTGTGACTAGACTATATTCATTGATTACCTCTAGTAATTTTCTGGTGGCATCTTTGAGGTATTTTATCTAGAGAATTATGTCATCTGCAAATAGTGAGTTTTATTTCTTCTTTTCCAATCTGGATTCCTTTTATTTCTTTATCTTCTCTGATTATTATGGCTAGGATTTCCAAAACTATGTAAATAATAGTGGTGAGAGTGGGCACCTTTGTCTTATTCCTGATTTTAGAGGACATGCTTTCAGTTTTTCAGCATTGAGGATAATGTTTGCTGTGAGGTTGTAATGTATGGCCTTTATTATATTGAGTTATATTCCTTCTGTTCCTAGTTTCTGGGGAGTTTTTTTTTTTTTTAATCATATATGGATATTGAATTTTGTTGAAGGTTTTCTCTGCTTACATTGAGATGATCATATGGTTTTTATCTTTTAATTTGTTAATATAGTGTATCACATTGATTGATTTGCCTATATTGAAGAATCCTTGCATCCCTGGGATAAATCCCACTTGATCATGGTGTAGGATCCTTTCAATGTATTATTGGATTCTGTTTATTAGAATTTTGTTGAGGATTTTTGCATCTATGTTTACCAGTGAGATTGGCCTGTAGTTTTCTT
>SJYC01128214.1:0-12550 GCA_006408675.1 Madoqua kirkii | reverse complement strand
AACTAAATGTAAGTGCTTAAGTGGGATAAGCATCATTGTTTTCTTCTTTGTTTTGTAGTTGAGGAACCAGAGGTAGACTGAAGAAGATCTGGGCTTCTGGGCTTGGGGATACCCTGTGCAAAGAAGGAAACAATCTCTTATTTCCTCATAAAGCCTTTCTCAACAGGAATCAAACCACTTAAAAACATTCACTTTGACTCAGCAGTTTTATTTCTGCAGATTGATCCTAAGGAAATGATCACCTCTGTGTGCACAGATTTAGTGACATGGATCTTTACCACAGTCTTCTTTATAATAGCATTTAGGGGCTTTCCTGGTGGCTCAGTGGGTAAAGAATCTGGCTGCAATGCGGGAAACTTGAGTTCAATCCCTGGGTTGGGAAGATTCCCTGGAGGAGGACATGGCGACCCCTTCTAGTATAACAACAGGAATTAGAAGTTTGCCAAGTGTCCAATAGGGAACTGATTTGATCAACTATGGTACAGCCATATGATGTAATGTTAACATGGCCATTCAGAGTGAGATTGTAGAAAAGTTGTTAATAACAAAAGAAAGTGCTTACCTATACTCAAATGAAAAAGACTGACGTACACAAAAAGGGCTGGGTGATTGGAATCAGAATGAATTGTATTTTTCTTTGTGCTTTTATAAATTTCTCACATTTTCTTCAGTAAATAGACCTTATTTTTATAATCAGTCTTTTATATGCAAATAATAATAGCTTATTAACCTCTTCAGAGCCAAGTATTACTACATCTTACAGGATAAAACTATGAGAGGTGCCTAAACTTGAGGGAGTTTCCCAAGTCCCGATGGAATAAAATTCTTATCTCTTATTGCAAATGTCATGATTTTAAGTGAGCAATCTCCCCTAAAAGCTTTGGCATACAGCAGATTCCAGAGTATTCCAGCCTTACGACTGTTAGGACCAACTGTGCGTGTTCCGAACATCCACATTACTCTATATTAGCACATTTAACTGATGACCTTAGCTATGTTGCGTTTTTAAAAAACCAAAATTGACTTACAGCATTACTCATTAGATTTAAATACTAGGGTGATTCATCATTTACAGTAAATCTATTAGATAAATTACACTGGAAAATTCACCATTGTCAGTGTGGCAGGCCTGCCTGGAAATTAAGAATGAGAAGGGAAATTGAAGGAGAGAGATTCCTATCCATGATTTGAAATTTAAACTTAGATAGCTATGGCAGGCATCCACGCCTCAGCCCAAGAGGAGAAGTCCCCTGTCACACGTCTAAGACATTCTCCTCTAATAATAGCCTAGGATCTCTTTTGGAACAGGTTAATTAATGCCTTGCTTCATAAGGAAAAATCTTGTATGTTAAAATACTTCCAGGAGTATTTCCTTACCACTTGAGGTTTTTTTTTTCCACAATATAGTTGGACTGCATATGTGCTACATGCAACAATACTTAGGTTTCTGTCTGTTAAATATAGTCCCAAACCAACAGCATGTTCGGCTGGGGGCTCTTGCTCACCAGATGTTATTCCACTAATAGTGAGTGAGCTCATCCTTGGTGTGGAAGGCTATTCATTTGGGAGAGAATAAGTGAGACAATCACTACGTCACCTTTTCCTGTACATTATTCTCCCCTGCAGCTAACAAGGAAAATATGCTTCTGTGTCTGTTGTAACTAAGTCCTGTTACTGCTTTCTCAGATCTACATAAAGTGAATCTCAGGCAAACCCCAATCTGAATTAACATGGACCTGATCACTGACATTGGAGGGTTAGGTTTGGGTATGGGCTTTGTCTCAGATTTGACCATCATGACTTTGGGGGTGTGATTATCAGATCTTGATTCCCAGGGGTACTGTCCTCTCCTTACGCTTTTGCAAGGGTAGTTATCTCATTTCCCTTAGTTGGCCGTTTGGGAGGCAGAGACTGCTGTTTCTAGAATCATGAAGACTTTTGAATAATAGGGTAAACTTTTAAAATAATGCTTATGAGATCATGTCTTTTTTTGTTTGCCTGACTCATGTGGTGCTACCTATCTAATCACAAGTCCAGGTTCAGGGTAAAATTATAGATAAACAGCAGAAGGGTGTATACACATTTACACATATACAGCACACCTACAGATATTTGTGTATATATGTTTTATAAAAAAACAAAAGCAATCTTTATGTGGAAGCAATTTTTAGAAAGCACACATTATCAGTGAAGAACCTTAACCCATTACTAAATTTTATTGCAACCTTTCTTTAAATACAGTAATAGCAGCACACAATATTACTAAATTTCATGAGAAAGCGTTAACTTCTGCAAAGGGCCTAAACCAATCCTGTGTTTCTAGTGTCTTATTTACCTTTAGAGAACATGATTACAAAGGGAAGTGAAACATCTAATAGTAAACCACTTGGTGAAGTTTTTTTCCCTTTTTTTAACATTTCTTTTTTTAATTATTTTTTTATTAAGTATAATTGACATGCATCATTATATCAGTTTCAGGTATATATTCATATGTATTGCAAATCATTTTATAATATATACAAATATCAAATCATTCCCTTGTGAAACACGTTAGACAGTAAGTCTAATTAACCTGTCTTCATGCATAGTTGCAGAATTCCTTTTCTTTCTTAAAATTTTTATTTATTTATTTATTTTTATTTACTACTTTATTCTATTTTACAATACTGTATTGGTTTTGCCATACATTGACATGTATCAGCCACAGGTGTACATGATCTCCCAATGCCAAAGCCCCCTCCCACCTCCAACCCCACACCATCTCCCCGGATCATCCTGTACACCAGCCCCAAGCATCCTGTATCCTGTATTGAACATAGACTGGAGTTTCATTTCTTATATGATAGTATACATGTTTCAGTGCCATTCTCCCAAATCATCCCACCCTATCCTTCTCCCTCAGAGTCCAAAAGTCCGTTCTATATCTCTGTGTCTCTTATGTTGTCTCACTTACAGGGTCATCATTACTATCTTTCTAAATTCCATATATATGTGTCAGTATACTGTATTGGTGTTTTTCTTTCTGGCTTACTTCACTCTGTATAATTGGCTCCAGTTTCATCCATCTCATTAGAACTGAGTCATTTTAAAAATGTTTGCCATTTCAAAAATGTTACAAAAAATGGAATCAATAGTGTGTACTCTTTTGAAATTAGTTTCTTCCACTCAACATGATTCCCTAACATCCTTCTAAATGGTTGCTTGTATCAATAGTTTATCTCTTTTACTCTTGAGTCATAATCCATAGCATAGTTGTGCTGTAGTCTATTTAATAATTTGTGTAATGAACTTTTGGACTGATTCCAATTTTTCACTCATAGACAAAATTGCTATAGATGCTTGTGTAGAGTTTTTTGGGTGAAAATAAATTTACCTCTCTGGAAAATTTCTACTGGAGTACAATTTCTAGGTCATATGGTAGTCCCAAGGTTAGTTTTTAAGGAACCTGCCAAAGTGTTTTCTAGAGTTGCTGTATGCTACATTTCCAGTCTTTTATTTTCATATTGTGGTTTGTCTTCTTTACGTGAAATTATAATTGGGCTAAATGAACCACAATTTGAGAAGTTTAGGAACTTTGCAGAAACAAAAAGGTAAAGTATGTTCTTTACTAATTTGGAGAAGAGAAATTTCTGTTTATCTAAATACCTCTATGTAATAAATTCACAAAAGATGCTACATAATAACAAAGAGTATAGTTCTTTTGGATTTTCAAAGAAACTTTTGTTAAAATTCTACATGACTCAGCTCTACTTTAAACCACAACCACAGCCACAGGGATTAAAGGAAAAACATAAAGAATCAAAAGTCTTTTCTATGAGTTGAGCAGTCCATTTTATGCCTGGATTCTTGTGTACTTATAGCTGCTTATAGAATATCCCATCCAGATTTGCAAGATGTTCTCCTTGAGGTTGTTCGCTTTCCCAGACCTACTTTGATGTCCTAGAACTACTAATGTGGACAGGATGAGCTGGGCTACAAAAGGATGTGAGGATACTGAAAAAGAAAGTATCACACCTCCATCATGCATCACGTCAGAGGGAATGTTTGAATTAGAGATAAATTTTGATCATTATTTTCATCCTGGGAACAATAATCTCATAGTATAAATTATAGTGTTTATAGTTATGGCTACCATCCTTGAGTGTCTGCTATGTTGCAGAAGCTGTGCTAGATAAATTATATTCATTGTAAGCTGTCTTCAAAATAAACTTGCAAAGAAGGCGTTCTTTTATCTCTAATTTATAGATGAGGGATCTTACACTATTAGAAGTTACTACATGAATTTATTAGTCTTGTCCATGAAAGTGATCTGAAAATTGTTATTAGTATCCATGCTGTCATCATTCTAATGGACCCTCAATTCCCATTTTCACCAACTGTTAGTGACTTCTCCATTCTTCATGACATATTACAGACTGTTGGGGGACTAGATGTTGTCAGGCTAGATGGTAGAGGTAGAGTGGCTTAAGATACATGAATATTATTATATTTATTATATTATAGTTATAGTATAATATATATTATTTTATAGTTATATCATATTTACATATTATATCATAGTTACCATTAACATATTTATAACATATATATACATATATATTATACATACTTACAACATATCATAGTTACAGTAATAATATTTTTATTATGCTATTGTTTGTTGAGATTCTACCATATGTCAAGTTCTTTGTTTAAGACATGTAAGATCTTAATACCAAACAGCAACCTATTAGGGTGTATGTTTTTCTTGTGGCTCCTGGAGCAGCCATGCAAATAGATGAGGAAACAGGCTTGAGGAGGTGAAGTAATTTTCTATTCAGTCACATCACTGGAGAGGAACCATGCTAGAATTTAAATAATGACCTACAGAAAGGAAATCAATCTTGAGTGTTCATTGGAAGGATTGATGCTGAAACTGAAGCTCCAATACTTTGGCCACCTTATGGGAAGAGCCAACTCGGTGGAAAAGACCCTAATGCTGGGAAAGATTGAAGGCGAAAAGAGAAGGGAGTGGCCGAGGATGAGATGATTAGATAGCATCACTGACTCAACAGACATGAATCTGAGCAACTCTGGGTGACAATAAAGGACAGGGGAGCCTGGCGTGCTGCAGTTCATGTGGTGTCAAAGAGTTGGATACAGCTTAGTGAGTGAACAACAACAACTGACTCAAAAGCCCTTGCTCTGTTTGTTTGTCTGGGTATCTATATCAATGTGAACACACACACACACACACACACACACACACCACATTTGTGTATATGTTGGCCAATTATTAGAGACGTTGGAGACACTTGGTTTTGAAACGTGTAAAAGCTTACAAGCATGATATACTAAAAATTAATTTATCAGTAAATATGAAATATTATAGTTCTACATTTAATTTTTCTAAGTGCATTTAGGAATATAAAATTTTCTTCATGGTGCTAAGGTGAACATTTCATTTAAACATCTTCCTGCAACAATAGACATAAAGTGATTTTGAGAATTTTTATGACTCTTGGGCTTGAAGTCAAAGCTTGTGTAATTGTCAACAATTAATAGAATATTCAGAAATAAGATCATTATAGTGTTATGATCATTGACATGGTTTGTTCTGCTGATTAACTCTCCAGTCTCAACCATTCATCTTTATACTTAACGCTTAAGTTTCTTTGTGAGTGGTAATGGAAAACTTGTTTACTTGTGATGGATTAGATGGTTAGATAATTTCTAACCAAGCAGGAGTTCCATGCTCTCTTCCTTTTTCTATAATAAACACTTCCTGAACTGAATGGACGATTACATCTTTCTTTTCTATGCTATTGACCTTCTTTATATTAATTGTTCTTTACATTTCCACCATCTCTGATATCTCCTAAGAATATATAATTATAAAGGTGATTGTCTGTGTTGTGACTGAGCATATTGCTTACTTCATTGTGACAAGACTTAGTGAGTGTTGCCTCTTGGCCAGGAACTCTGCAGGGTGCTCAGGGCAAGGAAATGGCTCTGATATCACTTGGCCTTCAAGGGACTCCCCATCTGGTAGAGGACACAGTGCAGAGTGATAAGGGTATCTGTGTGAGAAATGGGCAAAACCTCTTGGAACAGATGAATAATTGTCAGAGTAGATGAGCAAAAATGGCTATCTGCAAGGGATGATATCTGAACTGGGTTTTGAAGGATATGTTTCCTTTTTGGATAAACAAGCAAGAACTTTATCTTAAATAGAAAATGTTTTTGTTCCTTCACTTTGTTCTGAACTTATTAAAAATGTTATGTTGGTTTTGAATCTGTGGGCTGAGAATCAGAAGCTAGAATTTGATGTATTAGGAGTTTCACTTTCACGGTATGCCAAGGTAAAGATTGCTTGGTACAAGTACTCCTTTTGTAAACAATAACTGCCCCAACTTTTTTCTAGTTCCCTGATGAATGAAAGCAGAATGAAAATCTTCATGGACTATACAAATAAATCTGTCTTAAAAGTTATTTAAAACCAGGAGGTTAAATGCAAACCTTCTCAATTAAAAACACTTTTTCTTTTCAATTGTAAATGAAGTGTGTTTCCAAAAGCACAAATTTAAGGAATTGAGGGACTCAGTATGTCAAAAAGTTGAAAAAGGATCCCCTCCCCATCAGCTCTAAAAATTGCTGTATCCTTGATAAATACAATTCATGTGTCCAGACTGATGGTGGAAGTCATTTCCTGAAATGCTGTATTGAGACGAATTCTGAATCAATATCAACATTCACTGGGTAAAAGTGATCAGTTATCAGGGTATGTGTATGTCTATACAAGGTTAATCTTGTGTTGCATTTCTGCATCTCTCAATCAGGAAAATGATGGGCCTCCAAAATGACCTGAGAAGCTAGCTCATCTGATATTTAAACAATTATGAGTACCCCTCACCCCAGACACCCATGAGAAATCAACATCGCATTTTCAGCAAATTACTGAGGGATGATTTTCTAGTGTTCTTCCTTGTTAGAATATAGCATTTTCAAAAGTGCAGCCATGAAATAGGTTGACATTTACTATGATTTTACATAAAATAATGGTGTTGGCTAGAGAGTGATTACATGCGATGTTTAATAAGCACTTATTTTTACCTGGCTCTCTTTTTGTATCCTTTACATTAAATAATAGGAAAACAATTTAATTTTGTGATATATCCATGGAAATAACCACTATAGCGTGGCACTTACAGCTTGACAATGCCCTGTAGATACTTCTATACAACAGAGAAGGCTCTCAATAAATACATGTCAAATGAAAGAATAATCCCAGAGTCGCATGGCAAGGGGAGTAAGAAAGAGGCTAAACATGGGGAAAAATTAAGACAAAATTTGAGTTGAATTTTTCTGGCATATATGAAATATGGGATGGCAAAGGATCTTTCACTGTTTTATTGCCACTTCTTAGGGAAGGGCTGTGTAATTCATTTGATGCTTCTCTTCCTGTGACTTATGCTGTCATCCCAGATTCATGGTGATGTACATTTACAGCACCCCAAATTGACATATATTCTTTCTCCACTGTGTTTTCAATTCCTCTCTACTTCTGCTGTTTCTCCACCGGAAGGGGTTAATCCCCCAAAGTTCTCCCGAGGGTAATGTTGTAGGTGGCATTGTCCCAGGCAAACAGTGTCAGCAATGCACTCATTCCAGTGTGCATGAAACACTGAATTTGTGTATAGCTTCCAGTTGGTGGCTAAAAGAAAGTTTGGTGTGCTTACCTAGGCCAAATATTTGTGAAGCAAATAGGACTTTTTTCATGCTTATTATACTCTATTCTAACCAGAAAAAATATTTTATTTGTTATAGATCAATAACATTTAGTGAGTGCTCGCTCTTGTTGCCAGATACCATGGAACCCCTTTGTAGACATAATGCAATGGATTCTTTCCAAACCACATCAGGGACCACCTATTATCGTTTCTAGTTTTCTACTGGAAAAACTGAGTCTTAAGGAGCATAACTAATTAGTCTAAGATTGTACAATATGTAAGTGTCAAAGCCTAGTCAATCAAAGAAAGTCAGATACCTATGTGTGTACCCTAATCACTGCACAGTGTGGCCTCTTGAACGAAAACTGTGGTTGACATCTTTCCACTTGCTTGGCTGATTTAACAGTCATTCCTAGAAGCTAGCAGCCTAGAGAGTTGTATCAACCCTATAGACCAAACATCAGGAATGTAGTTTATAACTTGAACAAAATGTCCACATGTCAAGGAGAGTGTCAGAGAAATAAGACACTGGTTTATTTCCTTCTGTTTTCCAATCTTTTATTCTGGTCGTAAAACTCTTGGTTATAACTAATAAATATTATTGGGTGAATAAATGTTCATCCAATATACCATTTTTGACATAAATAATGTAATATCTAAACAAGGCAGCAACTGGTTTAAATAAAACATGTGAAGCCTGGGTCTTTCTTGTAATAATTTGAAAAATATCAATAATGCTGTCAGTTTAACAGCATAACATGCTATCTGCTCCTTTCATCTTCCTGGTTATGTTAGAAAAGGAAAAATGCACCCCTTCACCACATTAAAAATTGTACTTCCCACCACCACTGTCTGAAGAGTTTGTTTTAGGAGCCCAACATTTAATTTTAGAAGTGAGCAAGCAAATATCTATGTCATGTTTCTGAAAACTTGAGGAAAGTGATCTAGTTTAATAAGCAAGAACACTGACTTTAGGATCACATTACTTGAATTTGAATCTTAGCTGAGAAACTTTGAATATCACACTTACTTTCTCTGAACTTCTGTTTTCCTATGTATAATAAAGTAGAGATAATTATATCTATCTCAGAGAGTTGCTGTGAAGATTAAATGAGATAATTCATGGGTATCAGTTTATTAATCAACTTAAGTTTCAGGGAGGTAAAAACAGGAAAGAGCATCATTTATTTTTTTCTCCAAACACAATTTTCAGTTCCTTATTCCATAAGGTTATCTAGTTGGAACCATGGCTATAAGTAACATTGAGTGATAAGAATAATTTTTTCCTTGTAATTATCTTAGTTTGGATTGCTCCCTTCAAAAGGACTATAAGACAAGAATTTGGGTGCGATTAGCCTACTGGGCTTCCCTGGTAGCTCAGAGGGTAAAGAATCTGTCTGTGATGCAGCAGATCTGGGTTTGATCCCTGGGTTGGCAAGATCCCCTGGAAAAGGGAATGGCTACCCACTCCAGTGGTCGTGTATGGATGTGAGAGTTGGACTGTGAAGAAAGCAGAGCGCCGAAGAATTGATGCTTTTGAACTGTGGTGTTGGAGAAGACTCTTGAGAGTCCTTTGGACTGCAAGGAGATCCAATCAGTCCATCCTAATGGAGATTAGCCCTGAATATTCATTGGAAGGACTGATTTTGGAGTAGAAACTCCAATACTTTGGCCACCTGATGCAAAGAGCTGGCTCATTTGAAAAGACTCTGATGCTGGGAAAGATTGAAGGTGGGAGGAGAAGGGGATGACAGAAAATGAGATGGTTGGATGGCATCACTGACTCAATGGACACGAGTTTGGGTGGACTCCGAAGCTGGTGATGGACAGGGAGGTCTGGTGTGCTGTGGTTCATGGGGTTGCAAAGAGTCGAACACGACTGAGCAGCTGAACTGAACTGAATCTATTAATTATTGGGCTTCCCAGGTAGTGCAGTGAGTAAATTTCAGGAGTTGGTGATGGACATGGAGGCATGGAGTTGTGCAGTCCATGGGGTCGCAAAGAGTCAAACACGACTGAGTGACTGAACTGAACTGACTGAGGGAATGAGACTCTAATCCCCTTATCTTATATTCAGTTCCTAATCTCGTACTGGAAACTTCCTCACTTGGCTTGTGGAACGAGTTTGGGTGGACTCCGAAGCTGGTGATGGACAGGGAGGTCTGGTGTGCTGTGGTTCATGGGGTTGCAAAGAGTCGAACACGACTGAGCAGCTGAACTGAACTGAATCTATTAATTATTGGGCTTCCCAGGTAGTGCAGTGAGTAAATTTCAGGAGTTGGTGATGGACATGGAGGCATGGAGTTGTGCAGTCCATGGGGTCGCAAAGAGTCAAACACGACTGAGTGACTGAACTGAACTGACTGAGGGAATGAGACTCTAATCCCCTTATCTTATATTCAGTTCCTAATCTCGTACTGGAAACTTCCTCACTTGGCTTGTGGAATGGCTACTGGGTCAACAACCATCCTGACTTAACCAGTCTGTCCTAACTCTGCTCTTCTACTTATACAGTCTGAATTAGTGATGGGTGTGAGGGTCAAAAGACCAGTTTGGGTATCTTTTTTGAATAAGGGGTTATCTATTGCCTCTTTAGGACTTAGTTAATTTCTAGAAGTCGCAGAAAACATTCTGCCTAATAATTTGTATATGCACATTTAAACTAATACTTAAATGCTCATTAAGTGGTAGCTGTTAATTAAATTAAAAAATTAGTTTCTAACATCTTTGACAAGCCAGCATATTTTACTGCTTGTTTTAATGATGTGACTCAGCACGTTTGATGTAAAGATTGTAGGGTCTACGAATCAGGACACTTGGGTCAGCCTGGATTCAGTCTGTGACCTTTTCTGAATCATTTCACCTTCCAAAGGCTTTGACTTCACAGCTGTCAAATAGGATTATCAAAGCTGCTTTACATATTTCACATGGTTGTTATAAACCTGAAATGAAGGGAAGAATGCAAGAGCACATTTGAGAGTGTAAAATACTGTCAGGCAATGATTAATAAAGTCACCCACTTTTATAGGAACCTACCCAAAGGCATTTTCCCCTTCTCTTCAGATACACAAATCTGACAAGCTCTGTGGCTGAGGCCTGACTCATTTGCAGCAAACAGATGCCATGCTAAATGATGACAAAGTGATAAACATATGTAAATATTTCATATGGAAGTGAAATCAATATGGACACATGCAAAAGACACAGTTCCAAGACTGGGAATGCCAGGCTATGCACAGTCACAGCAGAAAAAGACACAGTGTCAGAGTGGATCATCAGCTAAAATCAAGCCCAGTGTTGTCATTTAAAATCTTACCAGAAACTATTAATAGGCACGGACCATGCATAATTTTGCCATTTGTTTCAGACTTCATGATGTAGTATGCTGTTAATCAGGCAAGTGTATCATATAGAGGAAAACAGGCTGGGTTCTAATCCCTGCTCCTGGTGACTCTAAATTCACCAACTACCTTTCTAGGTTTTTTGATGGCTCAAGGTGGCATCGTTATGTATATCTGTTCACATCAGTTCTGTTCACATCAGTTACAGTTATGCCTTTCTCTGTGTAAAAGTGTTTTGAAAATCTATAGTTATGTTGTAGATGTTAAATAAAAAAAGAGATTGAAAAAAAGAGATGATAAAAAAAAGATGAAAAAATCCAGAAGAAAGTCAATAAACAGCTGGATAAGAGGAATCTGGAAGGTGTCCAGTTCTATCACATCACTGTGGGTTGCCCAAAAGAAAAAGTGTCTCTAAATTTCATAGTGAAAGGGAAGGTGGAAGAGAAGGCGTGAGAAGTCGAATGGACTCAGTGAGATAAAAAAAACAAAGGGTAGAGAGTCCCAGCATTGGACTAGAGAACCTAGAGAGCTGTGCAACCTGCAGGTATGAAGGCATACTTTATGTGGTATGGACACTCACTTGTCCAGTGCCAGACAGTTTTTATAAGATCTCAAAAGTGTAGCCCTTTGAAATGGCCCGTGATCAACACATGAAATCAGGCTTTAAACAAAAACCAAGTCAAATAATTTCTGAAAAAGCAGAGATCTTTGTTAAGAAGAAATTAATTTAAAATGTTTACAGACGGAACAGAATAGAATATCAGCCTCTTACATACCCTTTACCCAACTTCAATATTATCACCATTCTGGAAAGACAAATTCCTTTAGGGAACATAGTATTTAAACATTTTCATTTGGAAGTAATTTAATATAAGAAAAGAATAGAATAATATACAGTAAGATAATAAAAATAGAATAATTTTAAGTAAGAATAATGTGAAGAATATGCAGGAATCCTTTATCCAGATTCACTTACCGTTAATATTTTATTTTTTCTTGTTTGTCATTGGCACAAGTGCATGCACATTCTTTCTCCTTCTCTGTAACATTTTCTTTTTCTGAACAACTTGAGGATAATTTATACCAACTATGGAAATTTACCCCCAAATATTTCACTATGTATTTCCTAAGAATAAAGATACAGTCATATAGAACCATATACTAATCTCATAAATTTATACTGATGTTATGTTCCAAGTATATCAGTTGACCAAGACATGTATTTTATAACATTTCTCTTCCTCCATTACAGTATCTAGAATAGAGTCAGGTGTACATTTACATTTTTACCTCTTTCTGTCTCCTATAGTATGGAACATTCCTCCAGTCTTTGCTACTTATGATGCTGACAATTTTATTTATTATTTTTTATAGATAAAATAATATCATTTTAATTTCTACATCTTTATTTTTTAAATATAAATTTATTTATTTTAATTGGAGGCTAATTACTTTAAAATATTGCACTGGTTTTACCATACATCAATATGAATCTGCCAC
>SJYC01128211.1:0-14886 GCA_006408675.1 Madoqua kirkii | reverse complement strand
CTGATTTCTGCCCTGACACAGGGGGGCGGTGGTAGGCACTTTTTTTTTTTTTTTAGGCTCACTGTTCAGTCGTGCTTTGGGGAGGGAGGGATGCTACAAACAACACTGGTGTGTGCTTGCAGTGTCTCAGCCCCTCTGGGCCTGCCCCTGCTCCTGGCGCACACCGCTCAGGTTCTACGTTGCCCCGCTGGGAACCGTCTTAGGCTGGCCCTAGGCTGCATGTACTTCCCTGGTCTAAGCCACTCAGACTTGGTGCTCAGGTAGCCCTCAGAGGTGCAGATTCGGTTGGGCCTGCGTTTTGTGCCCTTCCCAGGACCGAGTAGCTCAGGTGTTTGGTGAGCGTGATCACTGAGACTTATCACCTTTCCCGTCTTTGCTGCTCAGTTTTCTGGGTGTACCGCTGGCGTCCCTTCTTAGGCAGATGATGACTATTCAGAACCCCAAGAAGTCTTAGTTAGAAAAGAAGCCTGCTTGCACTTTGGTAGGTGATGTCTCTCTTGGGCTGCGATTGCCTCCTTCCAGCCTTTACGGCTCTAGATGGTCTGCAGCCAGCTGTTTCTGTTCCAACCTTTGTTCTGTGTGTGGTCCTGGTGATGTCTTATGTTCGAGCTTTTCATGTGGTAGCTATCCCACAGTCTGGTTTGCTAGCCCAAGTTAGTTTGCTCTGGTTACACGTGGGGCATTCTGGCCTGATTCTTCAAAACACTGCAGCCTGAGCCTCCCGTGCCTCTTTGCCCAAGCCCCACTTGCTAGTGGCGGATGCAGGCGTCCGCACTGCTTCTCCGCTGGAAGAGTTACTGTTGGGCTCATAATCTGTTGGTTTTAATTATTTATTTATTTTTCCTTCCTGCTATGTTGCCCTCTGTTCTTCCAAGGCTCACCACAGACTCGGTAGCGAGAGTGTTTCCTGATGTTTGGGAAGATTCCCTTCTTAAGATTCCCTTCCCGGGATGGGACTTCCTTCCTGGGACAGAGCTCCCTCCCTACTTCCTTTGTCTCTTTTTTCATCTTTTATATTTTTTCCTACTTGTTTTTGAAGACAATGATCTACTTTTCTGGGTGCCTGATGTCCTCTGCCAGCATTCAGAAGTTGTTTTGTGGAATTTACTCAGTGTTGAAATGTTCTTTTGATGAATTTGTGAGGGAGAAAGTGGTCTCCCCATCCTGTTCCTCTGCCATATTACGACCCCCCCACCCCCCCGCCAATTAGGTTTTGACCAACATCCAGACTTAGTGCTAGGAAGTCCCGCATCACAGCACATCTAGAGTCCCAACTGGGAAAAGGTCCCCAGCAGCACATCAGCTCTGTGGGTGAGACTTCACAGATTGCATTTCAGGTTCCCTTTATAATGGGATGCCAATTGATATATCATCATCAATCTGGGCAAATGCAGCACCAGTGTCATGTTAATGATGTTTGTTTTGTCTTACAAAATTTGGAATGTTTCAAGCCTGGGGTTTGGTTGTCCAGGGCCCCTCCAAGAGCTCAAGAATCTCAAGATTTGCCCCCTATCTTATCTATGGTGCAAAATTCTTGCACTTACAGTAGGCAGTCAGATTCACTCACAATCAGGGCAGTGTCCAGGCAGGTGAGAAACAAGGTCAGAGGCCTGCTGTGCTTTGTCTTTGAAGCCCAAACAAGACTATTTAATTTCCCTAACAGGGAGCAGGGATACCCATTAGGATGCTTGGGCAATAATCCAAATGAGACAGGACAGTGGCTGGGGCCAGAATAGTAGTAGTGGTGGTGATGATAAGTAGTTGGATTCTAGATGTATTTGAGGGCTTCCCAGGTGACTCACTGGTAAAGAATCTGCCTGTAATGCAGGAGATGCAGGTTTGATCTCTGATCTGGGAAGATCTCCTGGTGAAGAAAATGGCATCCCACTTCACTATTCTTGCCTGGGAAATCCCATGGACAGAGGATCCTGGTGGGCTACAGTCCATGGGTCACAGAGTCAGACATGACCTAGCGACTAAACAACAACAGATGTATTATGAGAGTGAAGGCCAAGGAGGGATATACTGAAAAACTTAATGTTAGGTGAGCAAGAAGGAAGAGTCATGCATGTCTTCAAGATTTAGGGCTAGAGTAGTTCGGGAGATGGAGTTTTCATGTATCAGGATGGAGAAGCAAGTTTCAGGGAAAAAAAATATTTCTGTTAAGGTCTTATTAAGATGCATCTGGATATCTATACATGAAAATGGAAATCTGAAGTTTAAGGAAAAATCAAAGATAGAGATCTCAGTTGGAAATATATAGTTGGCACTCGAATCCATGAAACTAAGTGAGATCACTGAGGAAGTGATTGTAGACAGAAAAGAGGTCCTAGGTCTAAGCTCTAGGGCCCTGCTACTTACAAATGGAGTAGATAAAGGGGTCCAACAGAAAGGATCTATTAGCAAGACAAGTGAAAACCAAGGGAAGAAAGTGCTTCAGGAGGAGAGGTAGTTCAACTGTGTCACATATTGTGAGTAACTCAAGTAAGACATAAACTGAAAATCCTCTGGATTTAGCAAAGCAAGATCACTGGGGATCTTGGCATGAGTAGTCTTGACATAGTAGTATGGGCATAAACTTGATTGGAGTAGGATTAAGAAAGATTGCGAGAAAAGGAATTAGCTTCTCTTTGAGGATCAAAGAAATGGAAACTCAAGACAGAAGACAGATATGAGGTCAGAAGAAGGTAAACTGTTATTTAAGAGAGCCTGGAACTTCGAGGTAAAAAGTGCTTCATAATCACTTGGGAAGTGAGAGATGGTGCTTATTAAAACAGGACAGCTGGGTTTACTTCCAAAGTTTCTACATCAGTAGGTCAAGAGAGGGAGTGATGGGGGGAAACGCAAGAATGTGCATTTTTATCATGATCTCAGGTATCACAGTTGTTGCTGGTCCAGGGAGTTCACTTTTAGTATCACTACTCCTAGTCATTGATTTCTTTGTTGACCCCTCTATCTAAAGTTGCATCCATCCTCCTATCCCTTTCTGTCAGTCTCTCACTATAAGAATCTGCCTTATGTATCATTCATTATTAGAATTCCCATTGGTATAGCTTTCATAGGAAAATTCTGTCTGCCTTGTTAACCATTGTTCCTCTTGTGTGTGACACAGTGCTTGTTATACAGCTGGAACTAAAAAGAAAAAACATTGGAATGAATTAATAAATGAAGAAATGAATGAATAAATGAAGAATTCCAACAGTGATGAACATCATTTTGTACATGTTTTGAAACACCTAATACTTCTTTGGAACTGTTTGTAAAGAAAAAAACATATCTTGCCAAATGGCACATCAAAATATTGAATTAAATTTTGGCCTCTAAGACACTGTGAGGGATCTGAGCAGGCTATTTACATTTCAAAGTTCATGGTAACCAGCCCAGAGATACCCAATGTGGCTGTTATGTGATATTTCCAATGTGATCATGTAGCTTTCAGAGAAAATGCTGCTTGAAAGTAATATATTTAATCATTAATTATTTACATGTAGGTCCCCAAATGTCTCTATCTTAGAGATCTCTCTCTAGTGTGAGAGAAAATAGTTAAGCAATGCTTTGATCTTCAATGCACTAATTAGCCTGTAATCTGAGCATTTGTAGCAAGCATTATATAACACATCTAGGTTTTACATGAGGGATATTTAAGGCCTGTTCAGTTGGAAGAATTTATCTGTCAATCCGAGACTCAAAAAAAGAAGCAGCTAAAACAGGGCAGTCAGGTTTCTGTTGAAGTTTTTTTTTTTTTTTCCAAGAGTGTTAAATGAAAACATCTCTGCTTGATATTCATCATTTGGCAATGACCATTTCATCACTCAGGCAACATGAATAAAAGATATTACTCTTAGTCATTAGCAACTCAGTCAGGGAATAGAGAAAAATTGAACATTTAAGAACATTTTACTTTTCTGTCATTTCAAACTAAATGACACTCTTAAATGATGGCTAGTCAAACCTACAGAATCTATTAGTAACTTGACAATAAGTGTGAAGGGATGCCAAAACCCAAAGGAATCTCAAACTTGCATTTATCAGGCTTGTCACATCATTGCTACTAGTAATAAAAGCATTTTTGTTTTATGTTGTAATGTCTACAGAGAATAATACTTTTTTGCACCAGAGTAGAAAGTGATATTGCAACATTCATCAGATTCTTTTATATAATATGGCCTAAAAAGGTTTAAAATTGACATTCATTATTTTAAGGCTAATTTAAAAGCCTGATGCATTTATAGAAGTTTTTCTGGTTGCTTTTTATAAAGTTCCAATATTTAATGGTCATTCAATTTTCAGAAGCATCTTCTTGCATGGATTTTGTTGGGTTCCCAGTAGTAAATGCTCAGGTTTTAATGGAGGTGGTGACCAACTTATTGGTGTATTTATTTTCTTGTAATCAGTAAGATGCGGTCCTGTTGTATTGCAATGACCAAAGAAAGAATTGTCATTTGTCAAGTTCTGTGAGTTTTAATCGGAGTCTAAGCTTTCACTCTTCTATTTTTTTTTTACTTTCAAGATCTCTAAAGCACCGATTCAGTGAAAGAAAACTTAATCTAGGAAGTGAAAAAGAACCCACAACTCCAGGCACAGTTGGTATGGATTGCCACATTTATATGTACATTGATTTTTACATGACTGCATTCAGAAACAGAACACTGTCCTCTGTGATCAATTCATTTTCAGTTCTCTTTTAAGATAAATTAAAAACAAAGTGAATCCAAAGTAGCAGTTCTCTCTTTTGGCTAGAGTTCTGAAGAAGCAAACATTTCTTAAGAAGCAAACATGTATTTATACACCCCTCATCTGATGGACAGCAAGGACAACAATTGAATTCTCTGAAACTTCTAGTAATCTGCATAGTAAAGTAGGTGTAATACCTGGCTAGAAATTCAGACTTAAGACAAACTGCTATACTGGAGAAATACAAGATTCTAATTCTGCCACTTAATCATCTTCCAAATGTTAGAGCAGAAAAGAGGAGGTATAACATGACTTATATTTTTTGTGGGCTACCAACCCCCATGCTAGCACAGTATTTCCCAGAGAATAGCACACAAATCTTCTGGTAAAATGCAAATTGATTTAAAGAGGGACATTAATCAATGCATTTTGTTTTACTGCTTAGAGATTCATTTTCTTTAAACTTTCATTTATTTTATTAAAAAAATTTATTTATTTAGCTGTGCTGGGTCTTAGCTGTAGCTCACAGGATCTTTTACTTGTGGCATGTGGGATCTAGTTCACTGACCAGGGATTGAACTTGGGCCCTCTCCATTAGGAGCACAGAGTTTTAGCCACTGGACCACCAGGGAAGTCCCTAGACATTCATTTTTATATTTATTAAATATTGTTCAATTCAGTTCAGTCATTCAGTCATGTCCGACTCTTTTTGACCCCATGGACTGCAGCACGCCAGGCCTCCCTGTCCATTACCAACTCCCAGAGTTTGCTCAAACTCATGTCATCTAGTTGGTGATGCCATCCAACATCTCATCCTCTGTCATTTCCTTCTCCTCCTACCTTCAATCTTTTCCAGCATCAGGGTCTTTTCTAATGAGTCAGTTCTTTGCATCAGGTGGCCAAAGTATTGGAGTTTCACCTTCAACATAAGTCCTTCCAGTGAATATTCAGGACTGATTTCCTTTAGGATTAACTGGTTTGATCTCTAACGATATTTGACCTAAATATTGTTAAAATCTCTTTTCTTTTAACTTCATTGATAATATAATTAAGGCACAGTTAAAGAAAGAGTCATGAAAATAATAGCATGGGATACTCAAGTTATAGGTAAATGTGAATGATTGAAGGATGGAAATACTGCTAAAGTTTAGTTACTTTTCTTTCTCCTAAGACATCATTAATCTGTGTTCAGAATTTACAAGGTATTTGAACAAAAGGGTGGGAGAAGAAGGAGTGAGGGAGGAAGAGGGATGGATCTGACTTTTGGAGAGTTATAGCTATTGAAAGTTTCTCAGAGAGGAAAAAGAAATATTGGAAACTTGAAAATGAATTCAAAATATAGAGAATGATATTCTGAACATGAACTCAGTAATGATCAACTGATGGCCAATCCTGTTTCCTCTATATCCTTATTCTTTCAGATTAATTTGAGGCGTCCCAGATATTATATTTTATCTGTAAGTATCTCTGCATGTATCATTAAAAGATAACAACTACTTTTAAAAACAAAGTAAATTTCCAGTCTCTGGTCTGGACCTTATAAGCTGTCACTCTGTCCTAAAAGTTTACAGAAAAAAATATCCTCTTATAGAAAATCTGGAGAAACTGACAAAAAATTACTCTTGGAATTAACAAGTGATTCAGTTCAGTTCAGTTCAGTCACTCAGTCGTATCCGACTCTTTGTGACACCATGAATCGCAGCACGCCAGGCCTCCCGACTCCCGGAGTTCACTCATACTCGCGTCCATCGAGTCAGTGATGCCATCCAGCCATCTCATCCTCTGTCGTCCCCTTCTCCTCCTGCCCCCAATTCCTCCTAGCATCAAAGTCTTTTCCAATGAGTCAGCTCTTCGCATGAGGTGGCCAAAGTACTGGAGTTTCAGCTTTAGTATCTTTCCTTCCAAAGAAATCCCAGGGTTGATCTCCTCCAGTTGATTATAGCAAGGTTAATATATAAAAATACATTGCTTTCCTATAGATGTGCAATGAGGAGGTGGAATTGAAATTAGAAACACTCTATTATTGACATTGTTTGCTGTTGTTTAGTCACTAACTCATGTCTGACTCTTTTGCAAGCTTGTCAGTCTCCTCTGCCCATGGGATTTCCCAGGCAAGAATACTGGAGTGGGTTGTGATTTCCTTCTCCAGGAGCTCTTAACAACCTCCAAAATAAAATAGTTAGGTTTATGTCTAACAAAATATGCATATGATGTATATGAAGAAAACTATAAAATTCTGTTGAAACATATCAAAAATGGACTAAATGTGAAAGGAGAAGTACTTCATATTTATGGGCAGGAAGACTTGATATTATCAGATTGTTCTTTTCAGTTTAATCTTTAGATTCAATTCAATCCCAATTAAAATGCCAGCAAATAGTTTTGTGGAAATATAACTGTTTCTAAAATTTATTTTTTTCTATTATTTTATTTTATTCTACTTTACAATACTGTATTGGTTTTGCCATAATTTAACATGAATCAGCCACATGTGTACATGTGCTCCCAATCCTGAAACCCCCTCCCACCTCCCACCCCATATCATCTCTCTCTGGATCATATCCGTGCACCAGCCCCAAGCATCCTATATTCTGTATCGAACATAAACTGACACTTCGTTTCTTACATGATAGTATACATGTTTCAATACCATTCTCCCAAATCATCCCACCCTGTCCCTCTCCCACAGAGTCCAAAAGTCTGTTCTATACATCTGTGTTTCTTTTGTTGTCTCACATACAGGGTCATCATTACTATCTTTCTAAACTCCATATATATGTGTCAGTATACTGTATTAGTGTTTTTCTTAAAGATCCCTAATTGCTACCTCAGTATTAAAAGAGAAGAACAAATTTAAGGGACTGACACCACCAGACTTTCAAGACTTCTGTAAAGCTGTAGTAATCATGAGAGTGGTATTAGTGAAAGGATAGACAAATAGATGAATGGAGCAAAATGTGGAGGGCAGAAATAGACCTATATACATACAGGCAACTGATTTTTGACAAAAGAACAAAAGTAATACAATGGAGCAAAGACAGTCTTTACAACAAATGTTGCTGGAACAAATGGACATCTGTATGCAAAAAAATGAATCTAGACACAGAACTTATACTCTTAACAAAAACAAAACAAAACTGAAAATGGATCACAGACTTAAATGTAAAATGAGAATTATAGCATTCCTAGAAGAACAGAGGCAAACCTCGTTGATCTTGGGTATGGCAGTGACTTCTTAGATACAACACCAAAGTCAAGATACATGAAATAAATAATTGATGAGCTAGGTTGTATTGAATTAAAAACTTCTGCTTTGCAAAAGACAATGTTAAGACTGATAAAATAAGCCACAGACTGGAGAGCATATTTTCTTCTATAAAGGAGTAACAAAATGAAGTGAATTGCATCAGAGACTTAAGTGCAAAATGTAAAACTGTTGAACTCCTTGAAGATAACACAGGAGAAAATCTAGGTGATCCTGGGTATACTGTAGGTTTTTGAGGTACACACCTCCAAAGAGGCACAGTGCATTAAAAAAAGAATAAGCTGGCCCTCACTAAAATAAAAAACTTCTGTCCAGCTAAATATAGTGTCAAGAGAATGAGACCATAAGCCACGGCCTGTGAGAAATTATTTGCAGAAGATACATCTTTTAAAGAACTGTTGTTCAAAATACACAAAGACATTTTAAAACTCAACAAAAAAAGATACTCTGGTTAAAAAATATATCATAGCTCTTAACAAATACCTCACCAAAGAGAATATACAGATGGTAAATAAACACTTGAGAAGATGTTTCACATCCTATGACATCAAAGAAATAAAAACTAAAAATAAATTAAAAAAAAATGAGATGCCACTCACTTCACATCAGTTAGCATGGTCAAAACCCAAAGCGATGACCACATCAAATGGTGGTGAGGATGTGAGGCATGAAGAACTCTCATTCATTGCTTGTGGGAATGCAAAATTGTGCAGCCACTTTGGAAGACAGTTGGCAGTTTCTTACAAGACTAAGCACTCTCTTAACATATGATTCAGCAATCATGCTCCTTGGTATGTACACAGATGAATTTAAAATTTGTGCCCTCACAAAAACCTGCACTGAGGACTTTATTCATAATTGTTAAAACTTAGAAACAACTGAGATTCCCTTCAATAGGTAAATGGATAAACTGTGATATATTTGTTTAGTAGCTAAGCTGTGGCCAACTCTGTGCAACCTCATTGACTGTAGCCTGCCACGCTTCTTTTTCCATGGGATTTTCCAGACAAAAACACTGAAGTAGGTTGCCATTTTCTTCTTCAACGGATCTTCTTGCTCTAACTCCCATGTACTGCTTGACTGGAGATTATTTACCACTGAGCCACCTGGGAAATGCACTGGGGTACTTAGTGCTAAAAATAAAGGATCTATCAGGCCACAGAAAGACATGGAAGAAACATAGAAGCACATTACTAAGTGAATAAAGCCAATCTGAAAAGGCTAAATATTGTATGATTTCTGGAAAAGGCAAAATTAAACATACCTACAAATGGCAAAAAGATTAGTAGTTGCCAGGGAGTAGGCGGGAGGGAGAGATGCATATTTAGAGCACAAGGGACTTTTAGGACAGTGAACCAATTCTGTGTGATATTACAGTGGTGGACACATGTCATTTTACATTTATCAAACTCATAAAATATATAACAACAAGGGTAAACTGTAATGTATGTTATGTACTCTGGGTTATGATTTATCAGCAGAGATTTATCTATTGTAACAAGTGTAGGATTCTCATGAGGGATGTGCACAGCAGAGGAAGTTGTATGTTTATGGAACTCTCCATACATCCTGCTCAATTTTGTGAATCTGAAACAGCTCTAAAAAGTAAAGTTTATTAATAACAAGAAGTCAAGTATGATTTTTATACCAAATAAATGACAGTAATTCCCGGGGCTTTCCTGGTGGCTCAGAGGTTAAAGCGCCTGCCTGGAATGTGGGAGTCCTGGGTTTGATCCCTGGGTCTGGAAGATCCCCTGGAGAAGGAAATGGCAACCCACTCCAGTACTCTTGCCTGGAGAATCCCATAACAAAAAGTACAGTATGATTTTTATACCAAATAAATGACAGTAATTCCCAAATACCGTCAAACATCCACAAAATATTTACATGTCCCTGGTTGGTTGCTTTATGAATTTATTTTGATTTTCAGTTTACTTCAGATTCTAAATAAGGTCCATATGTTGCCATTAACTGATTCATATCATCTCTTTTAATCCCCTGTTTCCTTTACTTTTTCCTTGGTATCTATGTTGAATAAACATAGAGTTTCTGAAGTCTTGATTTTGCTGATTGTATCTTCATGATATCATTTAATCAGTTTGTTACTTGTATTTTTGAGTGGGTAGTAAGATTGCTTTGATAAGACAGTTTTGATTTTTTGGTGAGAATACTTTAGGTGGTATTGTGTGCGTCTATCAGGAGTGTGCATAATCATCTGGTCTTGGCTTATTTTGTGGACTTAGCCATCACTGATGCTTATCACGGGATTCCCTGGTGGCTCAGACAGTAAAGAATCCATGTGCAATGCAGGAGACCTGGGTTCGATGCCTGGGTTGGGAAGATACCCTGGAGAAGGGAATGGCTACCCACTCCAGTACTCTTGCCTGGACAATCCCATGGACAGAGGAGCCTGTCGGTCTATAGTCCATGGGGTCACAATGAGTAGGACATGACTGAGTGACTAAGCATGCATGGTGGTTATTAAAGTCCTTATTTCATTGGGTGTTACAAAACAATGAAATCCTAATTCTAGCATTCCTTCTGCAATTTTTAGCTTAAATACTTCTCTGTAAAGGGAAAATTTCCCTTATCAACTATTGATACCTGGAAATAGAGTTCATTTAAGAAAGATAGGGTATATTTTTGATTTCTTCCCTCATTTTTTTATTTGTTGTTGTTCAGTTGCTAAGTCATGTCCAATTCTTTGCAACCCCATGAATTGCAGCATGCCAGGCTTCCCTGTCCTTCACTATCTCCCAGAGTTTGCTCAAATTCATGTCCGTTGAGTTGGTGATGCTGTCTAACAATCTCATCATCTGCCGCCCCTCTTCTCCTTTCAATTTCAATCTTTCCCAGCATTAGGGTCTCTTCCAGAATCCCTCGCATTTACTGGTTCTAAAAATGATGTGGATATTCCTCTGGTAAAAGTGACCAACAATATAATAGATGACACAGTAAAAATCTTCCTGGCAAAACTGTATCATTGAATTGGCCCTTGAATCATTATCAGTTGCATTGTACCAATGTTTTCTTGGTTTTAACTTTTGTTTTCTATTTTAGTGACAGTAAATGGCAATCTTTAAGTTATCATAGAGCCTTTAATATCAAGACTAACATCTCTTCATTTTTTTGGTGCCAGGCACCCAATGTGTCCAGCCACCTGGCATGTAGCACATATGAATGAAGTGGTTCAGGTGAAGGCTGTGGCCAGCAGGAAGGTGCAGGTCCTCCCTGAGGGTGGCAGAGGTTACTCTGCTCTGGCCAACATTACCCTATAGAAAGTTGTGTGATGGTGGTGAGGGTGGGTGGGATAGTATAGCCAGACCTTCAAAGTAAGCTGGTGTTCTGAATTTTTATATGATGTCTCCTGATTTTTAAAACCTGTCTAATAGTGTGAAATTTTAAAACACTACCATACAAGGTCAAAAAAAAATACATCTGCACATAGATCTAGTTTATGGCCTGCCAATACATCATTTCTAATCTAGGTAATTTAGCTATTTTCATTTCTATTGCCTTAGTTATTTTCCTTTTGGAAGTTAGGGGGACATGTGCTCCACTTCTTATTCCCTAGTCTCCCTCTCAATTCTAGATCATGACCACACCTTGGGAAGAGCTAATCTAGTCCAAAGGCTTCACTTTCTGGTGGGACACTGGGGTCAGAGAGGAGGACTTTTTACATAAAGTCGACTGACTGTGTGGATGATCTGAACCTTGAATCCAGACCTAATGTTGGTACAGTGCACTTTCCACTGGGTACCATGGACTTTTGCTGGCAAAGCAATTGTCCAGCACCATCATCACATCTTCCCACCGAAGATCTGCTTTTCTAGGCCTTGGCCTCCCATCACTTGTCCTGTTGTTGTGAAACAGTGAAGGAAGAAAGAAACTAACAATGACCTAGAACCTGCAATGTTGTGAATCCCATCTAGATGCATTATATTTGTTACCGTAATAATTGTCACACAAAATCCTCAAGATGTGGGTAGTATTATGTTTTACATAGATGAAAAAAACAAGGCTCGAGATTTAAGTAACTTTCTTTGGGCTACGAAAGGACTAACAGAATAAGGTCTGTGTGACCCTCAAGCTTTTTTTTTTTTAATATAACCTCATACTGCCTCCCAAGCTCCCAATGACACTCAATGTCATTTTCTTAATTTCTGCAGCACCATAACCTAAGCCAGATGGCTACAGTAGTAGTGCTGCTTTCCTAGAGGACAGCCAAGGACCGCAAACAGCATGTTGTCCTCCAGGTTGCTCTCCCATCAGATCTACTACTTTTTTTTTCCCCTTCTCTTCAAATTGCCTTTCTAGAACTCATTGCCAGAACAAATCTAATGCCCGAGTTAGGGTCCTGCAGGAAATAGATAAAACATTCAAATGGGGTATTTGAGTTGAGTGTTATGAGGGATTGTTATAAAAAGTATGGGCAGTTTTAAGAGAAACCAGGAAAGGTGGTGAAGTACCCCACGGCTAGCAGCAGCAGGGAGCAGTTACTGTTGCCCAATCCCAGCAGTAATCTTGGAAGTACACAGCCCCTGTGTCCTCACAGCCTAGCAGGGAAGGAGCTGGGGAATAAATATGATGAAGTTGCCTCCTTCCATCAACAATAATAATAGAAATACGACTGCTACTACTAATAGAGAAGGGAGAGAGTGGAACTGGTGGGCCAAAAAATGATAGACGATGTCTCCCCTGCTTTTCTATAAGCTGCTGCCACCAAAGTAGACAGGAATCCTGTTCTGAAGGGCATTTCTGTTAGAAAAGATTAGAATGCCTCCTCCTCATTCCCAGCTTCACTTCTGCCTCCCTGGCTGGAGGCCCAGCCAGCTCGCATGCAGACACACCTTCAGTTCTGCACTGGCAGAGGAGAGAATCTCCACCATCTGGGTCAGGCAACTGGGGTTTTCAAGTTCATATGATCATATCTTGAGTAGAAAAGCTGCATTCTTTCCCTAGCATATCTACATTGTTAACATCTGTATGTTCCTGCCCTTTCCAAAGCCCTGTCCTGTATTCTCATTTCACTCTCGCTTTCTCTGGCCTACTCTTTTTTTCTTCAACCCCTGGGATTATTTCTTCCCCAAACCCCACTGCTTCCAGGCTCAGAATGTCAACGAACCAAGTTATTTTCATTTTATGAATATGCATATATAAAACCCAAGATATTTTCTGAGAGAAATTGCAAATTTGATCTGCAGGAAATATGTTGCTATTTCTGCCAATGGGTAGAGGCATTGCTAAATTACACCAAGGGTGAGCTAGTTGTGTGCTCTCAAAAAATGTTCTGCCCTTTTGGGGAGCAGAACTACTTTTTCAGGCTGCTGATGTTTTTTGGAAAATGGCTTTTCATTTTGCAAACAACCACAAAAAGTTAGATTTTTACCCTCTTTCAAAATACTTAGAAAAGATGATGTATGCTCTTCTTTGCACAGATGCATAAGTTGAGTGCTTTGCTTTAGAAATACTAGTTTTTTTGTGTGTGTTTTTTTTTTCTAAACCACATCAGGATTTCCTTCCTCATGGTTAAGTCCTCTTGCAGGTAGTTAGCAAGATTATTACAGTTTGATACTCTGGGTTCCTCTCTTGGAATGTAAGGAGAAACTTCTCCCCTTCTCACATTTGCTTGATGTATAACAACATGTGTGCAAAAAGAGTATGTATTTTTTTTTTCACCATCTGCATCATGGTATACAGCAGCAAATGAAAAAGAATGAACAGTGGAAATCTCAGTCATGAAAACACCTCAAAAATTGAAAGCTTATGCCAGCTGAACTTTGTTGCAATTGACAAAGATGGACCAATACTAAGTTATTTGTGTGCCTGCTATATATGCCTTAATTCCTCTCCTAAGCAAGGAAGTGTCCTTAATATTAACTTTCCTTTGCTCTTTCTATTTATTGATGCTGCAGCAGCATGGCTAGGCTTAGAGCGTAGGCTCTGGAGTCTGACAGACAGATCTGGGTCTTTATATTGGTTCTTCCACCCTTTAGTGACATGACTTTAGGCAATCCTTTAAATTCACTGAGTCTCAGATTCCTCACCTATAAAATTAGGAAAATAATATTACTACTACAGAATTCCTTGATTATCAAATGAACCAAATCACGTAAGTCATTTATCAGACTTGACATATAGTAAGTGATATTAGGGTCAGTCTTATTTGATAATTTCTATTTAGCTCCAAAAGCAATGCCACCTGTGGGCTTAACCTTACTCCTTTGTAAGAACTTTTTAAACAGACTTTTTCATTAAATTTCTGTTTTTAGTATCCTGTGTCCCAATGATTTTGTTTTGCATCATTCACAGAATTCTGTAGGTGCTTACTTCATTGAGTGCTGTATTCTGAAATGCCCATCCTTTTCCTTAAATCCATTCATATGCTGAAGTGCTAGTACATCTGATTGATGGGCAGAGCTTCCTGGGTCCTCTCCATCCAAAATAGTAAAGCCCTCATCTGCTTTTGAGCTTCAACAAGATTTCACTTAGCTCATTGTTCTAAGACCTAGCCCAACATCATTATATGATATGAATTTAGAAAGTGATCCTCTCATTTTTAACCTCAAATGATGAGTTCCCTTGGGAATTCCCTGGGTGTTCAGTGGTTTAGACTTGGTACTTTCACTGCTGAGCACTGAGTTCGATCCCTGATTGGGCAACTAACATCCCACAAGCTGTGTAGCATGGCCAAAAAAATAATAAAAATAAATAAATGAATATCGTGTTTCCCTTTTATCTGTCATCTCACATTTCACTGTTACTTTGACTCTAACTATCATCTAATCATTTTTTGTTGTCTGACACAATTTATTCAGAAAGAGAATATAAATTTTAATCTTAATTGTTAAATGCACCACATTTATTTGAAGTATTTAGCACATATCACTGAGCGGTGTGGACTGTTCAATTTCTAGTTTATTGGTGCAGTTAAGATATCCTTTACA
>SJYC01128209.1:0-10494 GCA_006408675.1 Madoqua kirkii | reverse complement strand
TCTTTGGCTGCAAAGAATATAATCAATCTGATTTCAATGTTGACCATCTGGTGATGTCCATGTGTAGAGTCTTCTCTTGTGCTGTTGGAAGAGGATGTTTTCTATGACCAGTGCATTTTCTTTGCAAAACTATATTGTCTTTGCCCTGCTTCATTCCGTATTCCAAAGCCACACATAGGTGTATATATATTTATGTTTATTTTTTTCTGAATCATTTCATTGAAAATTGCAATTATCATACCCTAAGTGGGCTGCCATCTATGGGGTCGCACAGAGTTGGACATAACTGAAGTGGCTTAGCAGCAGCAGCAGCAAGTGTATCATATGCCTAAGTGATATCATATGTATCATGTGCCTAAGTGTATCAGGATATATTTCCTGAGACCAAGGACCTTCCATTACATATCTATATTTCTATGATCAAATTGGGAAATTTAGTATTGATACAATATCCTAATTTAAAATGAAATCTGTATTCAGATTTTGTCTTTTTTTTTTTTTTCAGTAATGTCCCTTATAACAGTTTTCCCCCAATCCAGGTTTCAATCAAGAATCAAGTATAGAATTTAGTGAACATGGCTCTTTGGTTTCTATTAATCTGGAACATTTCTTCAGCCTTTCTTTATCTTTTATGACACTGACATTTTTGTTGAGAAGAGGCTAGTTGGTTTCTAGAATGATTCTCAATTCATCTGAGAAATTTAGTATTGATACTATATCCTAATTTAAAATGAAATCTGTATTCAGATTTTGTCTTTTTTTTTTTTTCAGTAATGTCCCTTATAACAGTTTTCCCCCAATCCAGGTTTCAATCAAGAATCAAGTATAGAATTTAGTGGACATGGCTCTTTGGTTTCTGTTAATCTGGAACATTTCTTCAGCCTTTCTTTATCTTTTATGACACTGACATTTTTGTTGAGAAGAGGCTAGTTGGTTTCTAGAATGATTCTCAATTCATCTGATATTTTTTACTTAATTTTGAAAGGGCTTTGAAAGAGTTGTATAAACTCACTGTCAGCCCTGCCTCCCATTCTGTCTTGAGATCCTAATTTACTGACTTTTGTCCCTATCATTCTCCCAAGATTCCTTTTATTCAGGTCACCAGTGATCTTCATGTCACAAAATTAAATGGTCATTTGTCAGTCCTGCTCTTATTTAACCTTTCAGGAAAATTTGATAGAATTTATCTTATCCTCCTCTTGAGGGTATCATACTTTTATCACTAGGCTTCATTCATGTAGCTCTTTCCTTTATCTCTTTGCTCAGGGGTCCCTCCTTCTACGTTTTGCTGGACTCAAGCTTCTATTCTGTAAAATACAAAAGAATACATGGTTCAGTCCTCAGATTTCTTTGACTTCCCCACTTCTTTTCAAAGTAGTTTTACCTGATTAGAAAATTGATTTAAATACCAGCTCAAATCTATAAAACGAGTCTAGAAATCACTCTTGAACTCTATATCATGTACCCAACTCTCTATCGCCCATTTGGAACTCCTGTCTATTACCAATCTCTTCTGCCAGTCTTTGCACTCTATTCAGAAAAGACTACTTACAGGGGCACGACGTAACATGGTTTCACACTGATGTGCTTATCTGACCTCCTACCTCCTCTCCTCTTACTTTATCCCACAGACCAAATACGTTTGTACTTTGGACCTTACACTTGCTGTACCCTCTTCCTGGAATCCTGGTCCCTTACATACCTACATGACTTATTGTCTTACTTCAGGCTTTTAGGGAAATATCTTTTCATCAGAGAAGTATTTCTTAACTACTTTATATAATGTTGAAATATTCCCTGCACCAGCCCTATCACTCTTTATTCAATATTCTTGTTTTATTTCTCTTTGTTGCACTTATTACTATCTTATATACAGTCTCTCCACTTTGCCTCCTCCCCCACTAGAATGCTAACTCCATGTGACAGAAATTTTGCTTTGTTTATTCTCATATATGCAGATCTTAGAATAGTCTTTGACTCATAGGAGGCTTTCCGTAAGGTGAATGAGTGAATATCCTTTCAGATCTATTTGGTTCGTACAAGTGTCTACTTAAAACTTACTTGGGTAATGCTCTCTATGGTTGTGTCAATTGATTTCTTACTTAGTAGTATGTGCTAAACATCTTTCTACATCACCAAACACAGATCTAAATCTTTTTTAATAGCCTCAGAATATTCTGAGGTAGTATAATTGCTTTATTCAACCTTAACTGATAGACAACTGGATTGTTTTCAATTTTTTGCTATATAAAACAATGTTGTAATGAATAACCTTATATTGAAGTATTTTGTAATCTAATTTGTCAAACAGCTATTGAGTATCTGCTTTATGCAGTTCACTGGTCTGAGGAATGGGTTGGGAAAGCAGAGACAAATGTGACATGGCTTCTGCATTCTGGGAGCTTATGACCTATTCAGAAAGACAGATGATGATAAATTAGGATGATATATCTTAGAGAATTGTGAGTGTTGTATGACCAGTAGAGAAGTACAATGAGCAAGCAGAAGTCAGAGATAGGGACAACCAGAGATAAAGAAAGAGACAGAAAGGCTAACTGGAACTATGCATTTAAATTGGGCTTTGGTAAAAGTTTCAAAAGAAGGTTGGGGAGGAAAAAGTGCCATATAATCAGAGGGTGGTGGAAATATCCTTGGATAAGTTAGATTTCTAATTCTTCTGTCTAGAATAGAAGATGAGTGAGGGATAAGGCCAGAAATGTAGGTTGAGAGAGGAGCATATGGCAGATAAGAAATCATTGTCAAGTCAAAGGATCCAGAGATAGAGAATACTATACAAATGGACCCATTCAACATATCAGATTTTTCATTTTGGGGAAAACAGTTTGCCTGGACTCTCCTGGCTGAGGGAATGCCGATTCATTATTTCTAGATATTCTGGTATTTGAAGAGAAACTGAAAAATCTGTCTTTTTAAAAAAACTTCCGACTTTAAAATGCTGGCTATCAACTCATATTTTTTTCACAACTTCTTTTTGTGAACCATAGAACTAAGTAATAATAACAATAAAGCCCCCAGTTTACTCATTCCTGATGGACCATATGTGTCCTGTGAATCCCCAATTTGTAAACACTGCTCTGAATAGACACTGTCCATTAACATGGTGAATTTCATTTTTTTGGACATTAAACCACAGCGAAAATTCCATTCTACATTGAAACCTAATATACACATGCATAAACACAGATAAATGAAGCAAAACTTTCTAGAAAACAATGCTCAATACTAACAATAGACTTAACTGAAACGAAAGCACTTTGATCTATTCTACTTCGAACTAATCTATTCTATTATAAAGATAAATGTTTGACTTGACCTACTAAATTAACTTCAGGACTCACAATGGTTTCAAAATTTATTAAAAACACTGTACTGACTATGATGGTTCTTTTATCCTCTCAATCTATGTTATGTGTGTGTGTGCTCAGTCATGTCCTACTCTTTGCAGCCCCATGAGTTATAGCCTGTCAGGCTCCTCTGTCCATGGGATTTTTGAGGCAAGAATACTGGAGGGGGTTGCTATTTCCTACTCCAGGGGATCTTCCTGACTCAGGGATGGAACCCCTGTCTCTTGAGGCTCCTGCATCAGCAGGTGGATTCTTTACATTAGCGCCACCTGGGAAACCCCTATCCAGTTGGCCAAAAAGTTCATCTGGGTCTTCCATCACATCTTAAGGATATTGTTAAGATCTAAAATCTTGTTATATTGCTTAAGAGTTGCCTTCTCAGGTATTTAGAATTTAGGAAGCCAACCAGAACATAAATAGCTCTGGGTAGGATCTGCACTTTTCTCTTAGACCCATGGTCTCAGGAATATAACAAGTATCTGACTCTTGGATGCTGGAACTGGGGCCTCTGAGGGTCTCCATCAATCACCTTTCATATTCTGAGTCAAAAGAGCCTTGAGTCTGTAAGCCTATTATTGAGCTGGAGGAGATGGTAAAGTGGGTGTCAGTGAAGAAACTATCTGTGAATAACAGCTACCTCCCCTCCAACAATGTGTCTGTGAACCTCAGCTTGAGATGGAGATCCTCTAGACCTCAAGGTCAGATTGAGTCAACTGACCTCTTCTCCAGCTCCTACTTCAACTCTAGTCTAGTCCTGATCAGTAGATTCACTGTGAAGGACGATTCATAAAGGACCCTCCTATTTTAAGCTTTGTGTGATCATGTGATCAGAATCCTTCTCAGTTACTAAGAAACACAAATGATTTTAGTTACCTTGGAATTAAATGTACCCTAGAACACATCAATATTTGTCAGGATATATTGCAAATGAGCTACTGTATTCATAATGGATGTGTCACCATCATAAATACAACAAAAGGACATTTTCAAAAAGATGATTATCCACTCTGATGGGAGAAAAATACAAGCTTAAGAAATTAACATTCTCACCACCACTGCCTTGTCTCTC
Organism: Madoqua kirkii; assembly: GCA_006408675.1. NCBI lineage: Eukaryota > Metazoa > Chordata > Mammalia > Artiodactyla > Bovidae > Madoqua > Madoqua kirkii. The sequence goes on along the minus strand of SJYC01128209.1, from coordinate 6,060 downwards.
TTTGCTTTGCATTATTTAGGGATCTCTGGTGACTTGACTGAAGGCCTCCCTGCCCCCTGAAACCTACAGAGTGTTGAGCTTTTGGAATATACACCACCCTCATATCAAAGGAAGAACCCCTGTTGGAAGAGTTGACATTTCTCCTCTCATCTCCAGGTTAATGGGAAGACCTGTATTCAGAGGTACATTTGTCTCAGTGGGAGCATGGTAAGACATCTTTGGTATTGATTTATATTGGTTGCAGGTACATGCTGGATCAAAGCACATGAGAGTGGGAGAAAGAAGTCAAATGCAGAGTTGATCCAGGGGAAAAATTGAAATGTAGGGCATTAAGGCCTCCCTGCTCCCTGAAACCTACAGAGTGTTGAGCTTTTGGAATATACACCACCCTCATATCAAAGGAAGAACCCCTGTTGGAAGAGTTGACATTTCTCCTCTCATCTCCAGGTTAATGGGAAGACCTGTATTCAGAGGTACATTTGTCTCAGTGGGAGCATGGTAAGACATCTTTGGTATTGATTTATATTGGTTGCAGGTACATGCTGGATCAAAGCACATGAGAATGGGAGAAAGAAGTCAAATGCAGAGTTGATCCAGGGGAAAAATTGAAATGTAGGGCATTTTACTTCCTTGCGTAGCTATGCTATGTAATAATAACTGGCCAACATTTATTATTTATTATTATATTATTTATATTTAAATTTTATTTTTTATTATAGCATTTATTATTTATTCTTATTATTTATTATTGAACACTCATCATGCACAAGACCTGTCTATTCAAATACCTTTGAGGGCTTTTTAAAACTACAGTTGTCCTGGCCTTACCCCCAAAGACTCTGGTTTAATTGGTCATGGCTGGGACCCAGGAAATGCTACTTCTGAACAGCTTTTGGATGATTCTAATAAGCAGCCAAGGTTGAGAACCACCGTATTAGATGCTATTTAAAAGCTTTTAAATTACTAGCTCTTTCAATCCTCATAATAAGTCTGCAAACTTGCTATTATTATTGTTATCCTCAATTTTCACATGAGAAAAGAGAGATGAAGAGAGTTAAGCATCATACCTGTGAACATACAGGCCATTAACGGATGGAATTCAAGTCTGAACCCAGGCATTTGGAGTCCAAACTGCAAAGCACGTTTAATGTCAAGATCAAGGGCAGGAGGAACACTTTCTGCCAGGTGTTTGGGGCAAGAGTCATGAAAAGATAACTGCAAAGGAAGATGAAAAAGAGAAGTAGAAAGTCTACAGCATCTGCCGACCTGGCTTTATGGGTGTGCAACTGTACATGGGCTCAGACGGACCCCATGCATGCTTTAATGCTGTGTTGCTGTCTTTAAATTTTTAATACATTTTGAACAAGAAGCTCCACATTTTCCTTTTGCACTGGGCTCCACACATTGTGTAGTCAGTCCCAAGTGTCAGACCATGGAAATGGAATACTAGCCATTTTCCTTGGTTTGAATCACATGTATGGTGAGGGAGGTGATTGCTTCCCTGGAGTGATTTCAGTGATTTCCATACTTTGAGAACACTTTTACTGCAGCTGGAAAAACAAACATCAAAGGCCTTGACAAGGGAGCAACCGAACTGTGAGATGCATGCACTCAGATGCAAAGGGCTAGAGTTAGGGGCAGATGAATAAAAAAGAGCAAATATTCTAAAAGAGAGGTTTTTGCTTCTTTCTCCATGATTGCTGACATTTACTGAATGCTTTCTATGTTCTAAGCAGTTCAGTGTACATTTAGTGTACACGCATTGTTTCCTTTAATCATTATCAGTCTATGAGATAAAAGCTATCATTTATCCCCTTTTTATGGCTGAGGGAAATGAGATATACAGAAAGGTTAAACAACATTCAAATTCACATAAGAGGAGGAACTGAGCTTTTAACCTGACCTGTGCACTGTCCCACTAAACTGTGCTGACCCTTAGAACATAATGGACCAATTCGTATGTGTTCACCTGAACTTCTGATCACTGCACTCTCCAGAGATGCTCTTTCCAATCTCCTCTCCTAATTCCTTTATGTGGAGAGAGTGAAGTGTCATAGGAAACATAAAAAAAAAAAATCCGAAACTAGGAAGCACTAGTTCTTGTCCAGTTTCATCCCTGCTGTTTACTAGCTAGATAACTCTAAGCAAGTCAGTTTATTAATATATTTATTTTTATCCCATCAATCGCCATTCAATAATTATTCAGGAGAAGTGAAGTGCAAGTCGCTCAGCCGTGTCCAACTCTTTGCGACCCCATAGATTGTACAGTCCATGGAATTCTCCAAGCCAGAATATTGGAGTGGGTAGTAGTTCCCTTCTCCAGAGGATCTTCCCAACCCAGAGATGTAACCCAGGTCTCTCACATTGCAGGCGGATTCTTTACCAGCTGAGCCATCAGGGAAGCCCAGAGGCAATCACAAGGAACCGGGCGAGCCCGGCGCGGGGCGCCTCGTGGCTGCTGAAACCCAAGAAGAGAGGAAGCGGTGGCCAGACCCATCCGCCCAGCCATAGGCGAGGACGGCCGACTGCCCACTCTCGATCCATTAGGAGCACGGCACGCCGCTTTGGCGGAGTGGAGGAAGCAGAGGGTGACTCTCTTCTTGGGCCTGCGGCCCCGGCGGCCACGGAGCGGGAGTGTCAGGCACTGTGGTCCGTTCTTAAATTTCCATAGCTAATACTAATAGGTCTCTTCCCTCTTGGGACATACCTCATTCTGAAAAAGGATTTGAGGTACTTAATTACCAGTCTCAGTTTCCATGTTTGTTAAAAAGAAAGCAGATGTGAACTGAATTGAGTTGTGAAAGAGAGCGATGGGAGATAACAGCTATTTAAATGTAAAAATGGAAGGATTGTGAGATGATGTACAAATACGATCTGTTGTTACTTGGGTTTCCACTTCCTAGACAGTTTGGGCTATTTACCAAATTCCCAGGTGTGACTTGTGATTGCAGGGCCAGCTATCTCATCTCTTGTTTGAATCCTACACTTCCTTTACAACTAAGAGCAAATCCTATCTATTTCAACTGATTTCTTTTTCCAGAAATCTATAAAACCTAATCTTAACAAAGATGGTGGTTCTAAGAGTAACTGTCTTTTATGGAACACTCATCATGTGTCAGATGCAGTGACATCACTCATTTGGATCAACTCTTTTAATTCAACCCTTGCAACAACCTAATGAGATAGGTACATTTTACAGGTGAGCGGACTAAAGCTAGGGAAGGGGTACTGATCCCAGATACTAATGCAAGAGTTAGGAGCCAAACACTATTTTGCATGGGTCTAGTTAGTGTCCAGGCTCTTAAACACTGCTGTGGTCTATCACTAATTTAGTACTTTTGTTATTATGTAAATATAGGATATGTACAACTTTATATTCATTTAATTTTTGCATGTTGATATAACTCAACTTATTTAGTACTTAAAATATTATTGTACATTGACTTAGAACATATGTCATGTGTTAGCTTCCAAGCTTCTAGAGAAAACTAAATTTTAGGCTTCATGTCATATGCAGCATTTTAAATCATGTCTTTCACAGTATAGATATTAAAGCATATTGATTGACCAAAGTCCAAATGATAAATATATAATAATAACTAATCTCAGGTCAAGTAAAAAAAATCTACAAAATACTTTATATGTGTTTTCTCTTTATAATTTCTCTTGGTTTGACATCACTTCTTTATTGTTAAAATTTTTAGAATTTTATTTAGAAAGATTCGCTTTTCTCCCAGCCAAAGAGTGGTTAATATTATTGAGCAATTTTCCATATCCCAGGTATTGTCCAAGTGCTCTTCTACCTGCTTTCAGTCATTTAGTTTTCATACACAGAGTGGATGTAATCAGGTACTTTCCCGCCTGATTTACCCTTGCTGCTGCTGCAGCTGCAATTACATTACATATAGAATCTGCCTGCTAAGCAGGAGTTAAGGATTCAATCCCCAGGTCGAAAAGATTCCTTAGAGAAGAAAATGACAACTCACTCCTGTATTCTTGCCTGGGAAATCCCAGGGACAGAGGAGCCTGGCAGACCATAGTCCATGGGGTTGTGAAAAAATCCGATACGACTTAGTGACTAAACAACAACGACAACACTTTACTTTTATTCCTTGTAACACTAGTGCTGAAGAGGAAGCAAACCTGTTTTCAACTCCAGAATGAGTCTGATTTGTTTCCTATGTCTTTGATAGTAATTGGTGTAGGGACTTAAGCATAAGATAGCCAACCATTTCTGGACAGAAGAATTGGTTCAGAAAATGGCATGTAACTCCATGTAAGCAAAGGAGACAGGAAGGGATGTTTGCTGAGGGCATTTGGAAAAGAGAAAGTCGTGGAAAAAGATGACTTCCCTTGGCTGTGAACAATGTCATGACAGATTATGGCAGCCTTTCACTGCCAGCTCAAAGATGAGGTCAACAGAAAAAAGAAAGAACAAGACAATCCCTAAGAAACAGATTCTAGGTCCTGATTAGTCTGCTCTATTTGTAGGATTTTCCATATGTTGAGCCAATAAATTCTCTCTATCATTTGAGCAGAGTTGAAATAGACCTTCTATTCCTTGTCTCTAAAACTGTTCTATTACATAAATACTCTGTATGTTAAGCGTGAGTGCGTGTTATGTTGCTTAAGTTGTGTCTGACTCTTTGCAACCCTATGTACTGTAGTCTGCCAGACTCCTCTTCGATGGAATTCTCCAGGCAAGAATACTGGAGTGGGTTGCCATGTCTCCTCCAGAGGGTCTTTCCAACCCAAAAACTGAACCTGTGTCTCCTATCTTCTGCAATGAGAGGTGGATTCTCTACCACTAGTGCCACCTTGGAAGCCCTTGTTATGTAATATGCCAGTATTAACATTAAAGGATATACTGAGAATCAAAATAATAAAATACATAATAACATCTGCAGAGTGCATATTTTAAAATTTGTCCACTATGAATTTTAAATATAAATTTATTTATTTTAGTTGGAGACTAATTACTTTACAATATTTTATTGGTTTTGCCATGGACTGGAAGAAACATAAGCTGGAATCAAGATTGCCAGGAGAAATATCAATAACCTCAGATATGCAGATGACACCACCCTTATGGCAGAAAGTGAAGAGGAACTCAAAAGCCTCTTGATGAAAGTGAAAGAGGAAAGCAAAAAAGTTGGCTTGAAGTTCAACATTCAGAAAACAAAGATCACGGCATCCGGTCCCATCACTTCATGGGAAATAGATGGGGAAACAGTGGAAACAATGTCAGACTTTATTTTTGGGGGCTCCAAAATCACTGCAGATGGTGACTGCAGCCATGAAATTAAAAGACGCTTACTCCTTGGAAGAAAAGTTATGACCAACCCAGACAGTATATTCAAAAGCAGAGACATTACTTTGCCGACTAAGATCCGTCTAGTCAAGATAATGGTTTTTCCTGTGGTCATGTATGGATGTGAGAGTTGGACTGTGAAGAAAGCAGAGCGCAGAAGAACTGATGCTTTTGAACCGTGGTGTTGGAGAAGACTCTTGATAGTCCCTTGGACTGCAAGGAGATCCAACCAGTCCATTCTGAAGGAGATCAACCCTGGGATTTCTTTGAAAGGAATGATGCTGAAGCTGAAACTCCAGTACTTTGGCCACCTCATGTGAAGAATTGACTCATTGGAAAAGACTCTGATGCTGGGAAGGATTGGGGGCAGGAGGAGAAGGGGACAACAGGGGATGAGATGGCTGGATGGCATCATGGACTGGATGAATGTGAGTCTGAGTGAACTCCAGGAGATGGTGATGGACAGGGAGGCCTGGCATGCTGCAATTCACAGGGTCGCAAAGAGCTGGACATGACTGAGCGACTGAACTAAACTGAACTGAACATGAATCCACCATGGGTGTACACGTGTTCCTATCCTGAACCCCCTCCTACCTCCATCCCCATACCATCCTTCTGGGTCATCCCAGTGCATCAGCACCAAGCATCCTGTATCATGCATTGAACCTAGACTGGTGATTCATTTCTTATATGATATTATACACGTTTCAATGCCATTCTCCCAAATCATCCCACCCTTACCCTCTCCC
>SJYC01128204.1:0-44972 GCA_006408675.1 Madoqua kirkii | reverse complement strand
TTAATGTTAACTCATGAATTGCCTCAGGAAATTTGCCCAGATGGAAGATGGGTGACTTTCTAGCTACAGGTTTTTCTCCAGAGAAAGTGACACACAGCAGCTAGGTTTGAATTTAAGGTGTTTGAGGTCAGGGTCTAACTCAGGCAAAAATAGAAGACTCGACACCTCTCTCTACTGTCTACACTCCTTTCTCAGATTCTTTACTCACTCAGAGATGAGATTTGCAGATGAGGCTGGGAATGTTAAGACTCCCTGCTGGGACAGCAATCACCCTTCATCCCTGAATGAACTCTGCCCTGTTGGCTGTGCCTGTTTGCAACACTAGGGGGACTTTTGCAATTCTCTCTCCTTGTTCCACAGAAAAGAGTACAGTTGTATCACCTCAGGGCTGGATCCAAAGTTACAATGGGTTCAATGATGGCCCCACCAAAGATATATCCCCCAGAACCTGCGAATGCAAGCCATTTTGGAAAAAAGATTGTTGCAGATTAGTTAAGCCAAAAAACCTTGAGAAGAGACTATCATGGATTCAGTTCAGTTTAGTCGATCACTTGTGTCTGACTTTTTGCAACCCCATGGACTGCAACACTCCAGGCTTCCCTGTCATCACCAACTCCTGGAGCTTACTCAAACTCAAACTTTGAGTTGGTGATGCCATCCAACCATCCCAACCTCTGTTGTCCCCTTCTCCTCCTGCCCTCAATCTTTCCTAGCATTAGGGTCTTTTCAAATAAGTCAGTTCTTCTCATCAGGTGCATCAGCCCTTCCAATGTATATTCAAGACTGATCTCCTTTAGGATGGACTGGTTGGATCTCCTTGCAGTCCAGGGACTCTCAAGAGTCTTCTCCAACACCACAGTACAAAAGCATCAGTTCTTTGGTGCTCAGCTTTCTTTATAGTCCAACTTTCACATCCAAACATGACTACTGAGCCGCCGCGGCAGCTCGAGGAGGGCGGAGGAACGGAGCTGAGAGAGCACCTGGAGGCTCGCGCGGAGGATAAGAGGGACACGAACAGAATCAGCAGCACTGGCTGAAGATGCCCAGCCGACAGAGTCTGAGAAGGAAATTTTTAACCAGGTGAATGTGGTTCTGAAAGATGCAGAAGGCATCCTGGGGGACTTGCAGTCATACAGAGGAGCTGGCCATGAAATACGGGAGGCAATCCAGCATCCAGCAGATGAGAAGTTACAAGAGAAGGCATGGGGTACAGTTGCTCCACCAGTAGGCAAATTAAAGAAATTTTATGAATTTTCTCAGAGGTTAGAAGCAGCATTAAGAGGTCTTCTGGGAGCCTTGACAAGTACCCTGTATTCTCCCACCCAGCATCTAGAGCGAGAGCAGGCTGTTGCTAAACAGTTTGCAGAAATTCTTCATTTTACACTCCGGTTTGATGAACTTAAGATGACAAATCCTGCCATACAGAATGACTTCAGCTATTACAGAAGAACATTAAGTCGCATGAAGATTAATAATGTTCCAGCAGAAGGAGAAAATGAAGTAAATAATAAATTGGCAAATCAAATGTCTTTGTTTTATGCTGAGGCAACCCCAATGCTGAAAACCTTAAGTGGTGCTACAATGAAGTTTGTATCAGAGAATAAAAATTTACCAATAGAAAATACCACAGATTGTCTAAGTACCATGGCTAGTGTATGCAGAGTCATGCTTGAAACACCGGAATACAGAAGCAGATTTACAAATAAAGAGACAGTGTCATTCTGCTTGAGGGTAATGGTGGGCATCATAATACTCTATGACCACATGCATCCAGTGGGAGCATTTGCCAAAACTTCAAAAATTGATATGAAAGGCTGTATCAAGTTTCTTAAGGACCAACCTCCTAACAGTGTAGAAGGTCTTCTCAATGCTCTCAGGTACACAGCAAAACATTTGAATGATGAGACTACCTCCAAGCAGATTAAATCCATGCTGCAATAACAGTTCTGGAAAAGCACCTGCTGTAGACAGAAGACAGTATTCTGCAGTGACTGAGAATACACAGTTTTTAGTGATTGCAATTACTATCTCATTTACTCTTGCTTTTTATTTCTTTCCTCTGTTCCTCTCCCTCTTTTTTAATCATGTTCTTGATCTTAAGACTTCTTTTCTGTGCCAAAATCAGTAAAGTTATACTCTGAAGGGATATTGTCCTTTCAAACAGGCCATCTAAGGCAGCTAATTATGCATCGCATTGGGGTCTCTACTGAGAAAAATTCTGTGACTTGAACTAAATATTTTTAAATGTGGATTTTTTGAAAACTAATATTTAATATTGCTTCTCCTGCATGGCAAAACTGCCTATTCTGCTATTTAAAAGCCCTCAATGACTTTATTTTCTACTGCCGCTTTTTTCATGTGCAGCCAAAATAAAAATGTTTAAATTAACTGTGTTGTACAAATGGTACCCAACACACACTTTTTTTTAATTAGTAAGACTTTTGTTTAAAGTTTTAAGTTTGCATTTTGACTTTTTTTGTAAGGATGCATGTTGTGTGTTTAACCTTTATTAACTAACATTAAAAAACTGTGATGTGTGCGTAGAATATTACGTATGCATTTTCATGTTTAAAGAATGGCTGTTGGTGATAAAATAAAAATCAGCTTTCATTTTTCTAAAAAAAAACCACAATAAACATGACTACTGGAAAAACCATAGCTTTGAATAGACAGACCTTAAAGTAATGTCTCTGCTTTTTAATATGCTATCTAGGTTGGTCATAGCTTTTCTTCCAAGGAGCAAGCATCTTTTAATTTCATGGTTGCAGTCACCATCTGCAGTGATTTTGGAGCCCCCCAAAATAAGGTGTCTCATTGTTTCCACTGTTTCCCCATCTATTTGCCATGAAGTGATGGGACCAGATGCCATGATCTTAGTTTTCTGAATGTTGAGTTTTAAGCTAACTTTTTCACTCTTCTTTTTCACTTTCATCAAGAAGCTTTTTAGTTCCTCTTCACTATCTCCCTTAAGGATGGTGTCATCTGCGTATCTGAGGTTATTGATATTTCTCCTGGCAATCTGTATTCCAGTTTGTGTTTCATCCAGCCCAGCATTTTGCCTGATGTACTCTGCATACAAGTTAAATAGGCAGGGTGACAGTGTACAACCTTGATGTACTCCTTTCCTGATTTGGAGCCAGTCTGTTGTTCCATGCCCAGTTCTAACTGTCGCTTCTTAACCTGCATACAGATTTTTTAGGAATCAATTAAGGTGGTCTGGTATTCCCATCTCTTTAAGAATTTTCCGCTGTTTATTGTGATCCACACAGTCAAAAGCTTTAGTGTAGTCAATGAAGCAGAAGTAGTTGTTTTCCTGGAACTCTTGCTTTTTCAATGATCCAGTGGATGTTGGCAATTTGATCTCTGGTTCCTCTGCCTTTCTAAATTCAGCTTGAACATCTGGAAGTCCATGGTTCATGTACTGTTGAAGTCTGGCTTGGAGAATTTTAAGCATTACTTTACTAGCATGTGAGATGAGTGCAATTGTGTGATAGTTTGAGCATTCTTTGGCATTGCCTTTCTTTGGAATTGGACTGAAAACTGACATTTTCCAGGCCTGTGGCCACTGCTGAGTTTTCCAAATTTGCTGGTATACTGAGTGCAGCACTTTCACAGCATCATCTTTCAGGATTTGAAATAGCTCTACTGGAATTCCATCCCCTCCACTAGCTTTGTTCATAGTGATACTTGCTAAGGCCCACTTGACTTCACATTCCAGGATATCTGGCTCTAGGTGAGTGATCACACCATCGAGCATATCTGGGTCATGAAGGTTTTTCTTTGGTACAGTTCTTTTGTGTATTTTTGCTACCTTTACTGAATATCTTCTGCTTCTGTTAGGTCTATACCATTTCAGTCCTTTATTGTGCCCATCTTTTCACGAAATGTTCCCTTGGTATCTCCGATTTTCTTTAAGAGATATCTAGTCTTTCCCATTCTGTTGTTTTCCTCTATTTCTTTGCACTGACCACTGAGGAAGGCTTTCTTATCTCTCTTTGCTAATCTTTGGAACTCTGCATTCAAATGCTTATATCTTTCCTTTTCTCCTTTGCCTTTAGCTTCTCTTCTTTTCTCAGCTATTTGTAAGACCTCCTCAGGCAACCATTTTGCCTTTTTGCATTTCTTTTTCTTGGGGATGGTCTTGATCACTGCCTCCTGTACAGTGTCACAAACCTCCATCCATAGTTTTTCAGGCACTCTATCAGATATAGTCTCTTGAATCTGTTTGTCACTTCCACTGTATGATCGTAAGGGATTTGATTTAGGTCATACCTGAATGGTCTAGTGGTTTTCCCTTCTTTTTTTAATTTAAGTCTGAATTTGGCAATAAGGAGTTCATGATTTGAGCCATAGTCAGCTCCTGGTCTTCTTTTTTGCTGACTGTATAGAGCTTCTCCATCTTTGACTGCAAAGAATGTAATCAATCTGATTTTGGTATTGACCATCTGGTGATTCCACGTGTAGAGTCTTCTCTTATGTTGTTGGAAGAGAGTTTTTGCTATCACCAATGTGTTCTCTTGGCAAAACTCTATTAGCCTTTGCCCTGCTTCATTTTATACTTTAAGGCAAAATCTGCTTGTTACTCCAGTATCTGTTGACTTCCTACTTTTTTGGATTTCAATCCCCTATGATGAAAAGGACATCTTTTTTTGGATGTTAGTTCTAGAAGGTCTTGTAGGTCTTCATAGAACCATTCCATTTCAACTTCTTCAGCAATACTGGTTGGGGCATAGACTTGGATTACTGTGAATGGTTTGCCTTGGAAAGGAACAGAGATCATTCTGTCGTTTTTGAGATTGCATCCAAATACTGCATTTTGGGCTCTTTTGTTGACTGTGCGGGCTACTCCATTTCTCCTAAGGCATTCTTGCCCACAGTAGTAAATATAGTGGTCATCTGAGTTAAATTCACCCATTCCAGTCCATTTCAGGTCGCTGATTCCTAAAATATCAATATTCACTCTTGCCATCTCCTGTTTGACCACTTCCAGTTGGCCTTGATTCATGGACCTGACATTCCAGGTTCCTATGCAATATTGTTCTTTACAGCATCAGACCTTGCCTCTATCACCAGTCACATCCACAGCTGGGTGTTGTTTTCGCTTTGGCTCCGTCTCTTCATTCTTTCTGGAGTTATCTCCACTGATCTCCAGTAGCATATTGGACACCTACTGACCTGGGGAGTTCTTTCAGTGTCTTATTTTTTCCCTTTTCCTACTGTTCATGGGGTTCTCAAGGCAAGATACTGAAGTGGTTTACCATTCCCTTCTCCAGTGGATCACATTTTGTCAGAACTCTCCACCATGACCCACTCGTCTTGGGTGGCCCTATACTGGAGTAGGTAGCCTATCCCTTCTTCAGCAGATCTTTCTGACCCAGGAATCAAACCAGGGTCAACCTGCATTTCAGGCAGATTCTTTACCAACTAAGCTGTGAGGGAAGTCCACTCAGGGATTAGGGTAGACCATAAATTCAGTGGCAGATGTCACTTAAAAAGAACACAAGAGCTGTAAGAGTTACTTATATATTCTGGAGATTAATCCTTTTGCCTGTTGTTTCATTTGCAATTATTTTGTCCCATTCTGAGGTTTGTCTTTTAATGTTGTTTATTATTTCCTTTGCTGTGCAAAAGCTTTTAAGTTTGAGTAAGTTCAATTTTTTTTTTTTTTTAAATTTCCCTTACTTTAGTCATAGAGGACCCTGGTGTGATGTATGTCAAAGAGTGTACAGCCTATAGTTTCCTCTAAGACCTGTGGCTAACTCATGTTGATGTATAGCAGAAACCAACACAATATTGTAAAACAATTATCCTCCAACTAAAAATAAATTAATTTCTACATAAAAAAAGGATACAAGAGAAGACAGAGGCAAGATGACCATATGAAGACAGAGGCAGAGGTTGGAGTTACACTGTCACAAGCCAAGCAACTCCTAGAGCCAACAGAAGCAAGGAAGAGGCAAGGACAAAGTCTTCCCTGGGCTCTTTGGAGGGAGGGTGTCCCTACCAGCACCTGGATCTCAGATTTCTGGCCTTTAAAACTGTGAGAGAATATATTGGTGCTGTTTGTGTGTGTGTGTGGTTTTTAAGCCACTCAGTTTGTGGGAATTTGTTACAGAATCCCTAGGAAACTAGCACTGGGACTTTGCTGGTGGGATATTTGCTCTTCCGTGCATAATTTAATTTTTAAAAGGCTCAAGCTTTTAGCTAAAGAGATAAAACAAGGATGATGGGATTTCAGGCATTTATTAAGTACAGGGAGGATTGTTCAGACTTGGTGATGATCCGTTGCTTAGAATGGGCTTCCCTGGTGGCTCAGTGGTAAAGAATCCACCTGCTAATGCAGGAGATATATGTTGTATTGTAATAATGTAGGTTATATATTATATATAATATAAATAATATATGTTTTACTATATTGTTTAATTTCTGTCACTAGGTAAAACTGACATCCCAGTTTTATGACTATGTTATTTACATAAGCTTTCGTGGCTAGTAAGTAGCAGCCACGTGATTAAGGTCAGCTCTGACCTTAATTTTGGCCTTAATTACACCATTTTACCTCTTTCCCCATCACTATATAGGCTCCTAGAAGAGACTTTTATTCATAATTCTCTTTCCATAGCTTTAAAAAACCCACAGTTTCATTTAAGGTATAATTGTTACACATATAGCACATATTTAAAATGTGCAGATTGGTAAAGTTTGATATACAAATAAGTGAGATCATTACCATAATCAAAATTGTGTGGTTTCTTTTTTACTGGGTTTTGAGAGTTTTTAAAATGTATATTTTGGATATGAGCTCATTATCAGACATGTGATTTTCATTTTTTTCTCCCAGTTTGTGAGTTGCCTTTTCATTTTTAAAGATACTGCAGACATTCACCTGGGCTAGTTCAAGCCTGGTTCTGTACAGTGTAGTGGGGCTGACTGGATGGTGACTTAAAAGTCAGTGCAGCTGTATGAGTTTACACCATAGATTTTATGATGATAATTGCAGGAAGGGATAGCCTGGGAAGTGTCACTGTATGCTTGACTTTCTTGAACATTTCTGCAAAGGGCTAGTTGATTTGGGATCAGCTACTAAAAACCAACTGCTAAGGAGTATACTGTGGAGAAGGAAATGGCAACCCACTCCAGTATTCTTGCCTGGGAAATCCCATGGACAGAGGAGCCTGGTGGGTTATAGTTCATGGAGTCAAAAAAGAATTGGACATGACTCAGTGACTGAACAACACCAACGAAGGACTATACTGTACACAAACCAAGAGGGGCTTTGAAACCAAATTGATTTAGGAGTCACTTGGCTCAGAGGTTAAAGTGTCTGCCTAGAATGCGGGAGACCTGGGTGCGATCCCTGGGTGGGGAAGATCCCCTGGAGAAGGAAATGGCACCCCACTCCAGTACTCTTGCCTGGAGAATCCCATGGACAGAGGAGCCTGGTGGGCTACAGTCCATGGAGTCACAAAGAGTCGGACACCACTGAGGGACTTCACTTCACTTCACTGAAAGCCCAGAGAAAATGTGCTCTGTCTGTGGGACCTTACTTTTAGGAAGTTCAGTCCTTTTCATGTGTATGTGGGGCTTTCAGGTTGAGCCTGTTTTTGTCTAGGAGGGGGACTGGCAGCTGGAAGGACTAAGAACTGGATGCTGCTGGAATGTCTCTATTAATCAATATTTGTGTCCTGCTGCCAGCTCACTTTATGTGAGACTCTGGAACCGGCAGAACTGGCTCTTCCTGCGGTGACCCACCTTCTGCCTTCACGGCTGGCACTCACTGATCGCCCTCTCCAGCCAATGACCTCAGAAGCTCAATCACACCAAGTGACAGGCACTTAATAAAATGTCTATGCTCTAGGTCAGTATTTAAAAATATTTACCAGACTTTATTTATCTAGCCTACTATTAATTAGATGTTCAAACGTTCTATATTCTTAATGACTGTTAGCTGCTAAAGCATTCTAGTATTAGTACTTCTCTTCTGGTGTATGTATATACTTACTTCTGTTTAGTATGTATCAGGAGTGAGCCTGCTGGGCCATAGGACAAGCATGTGTTTAGATACTGCTGCTGCTGCTAAGTCACTTCAGTTGTGTCCGACTCTGTGTGACCCCGTGGACGGCAGCCCACCAGGCTCCCCTGTCTGGGATTCTCCAGGCAAGAATGCTGGAGTGGGTTGCCATTTCCTTCTCCAATGCATGAAAGTGAAAAGTGAAAGTGAATCGCTCAGTCGTGTCTGACTCTTAGCGACCCCATGGACTGCAGCCTACTAGGCTCCTCTGTCCATGGGATTCTCCTGGCAAGAGTACTGGAGTGGGGTGCCATTGCCTTCTCTTGTTTAGATACTACGAAAGAATTTTCCAAAGGGTTGTACTAATTTACCCTCTTACCAGCAATGAATAGGAACACCCTGTTTGCTTCACATCCTCATTAATATTTGCTATTGCCAGTGTTTAATTTTAGGCAGTCTGGTGAGTATAGTACTATCGAACTGTGGTTGTAATTTGAATGTCCATCATCCATATATTTCAATATATCCCATTCCACTTGCTCTCTTGTAAGCGTCACCTTGGTGCCTCTCCAGGGGAGTGGTGGAGTTTATGTTGTCTCCTTTTGAATATTTGTTTCATGTGACTTTCTGAGGCTAGATCATGAAAATAAATTCTCTTAGATACTAACTCTTGAAATTTCTACTGTGTATTTTGCCTTTAATGATTTCTAGCTTAACTCTGCAATGATCAGAGAACATATTTTATATGATTTCAAGCATTAAAAACTTGTTGATATACATATGACCCAATGCATGTGTAAACTTTTTGGTAAAAATTCCATGTGCACATAAGAATCTATCTCTTGCAATTGTTGGGTATATATTCTATAAATGCAAATTAGGTTAATTTTATTTATTGTTTTATTTACATTTCTTATATTTTTGATTTTTTTTTTTTTGCCTCATTCTATCAGTTGCTGAGATTGTGTTTTTTAAAATGTACATTTGACTAAGATTGTGAATTTTACTTTTTCTTCAGTTCTGTCAGTTCTTTGCTTTACATATTTTGAGGTTACTTTATCAGATCCTAGACATTTTAATAATTTAAATGAATATATCTATTATATAGCAAATTTGATTATTCTGAAACTTTAAGGTAAAGTTTTCTTTGTCTCTTATCAATAAATCACTTCACTGGCTTGCTTCTAGTCAGTATTTGCAATTACAGCAGTGGGTACTTTCCAAAGAGGGCCACAATATATCCCATCCCACTTGTTTTCCCTACAACGTGACCCTAATACACCTTCAATAGAATGGTAGAGTCCGTGTTGCCTCCTTTGAACTTTTGTGCTCCTCTCTGTGACTCCTGAGGCTAGATCATGAAAATCAATGCAGTTTTGTCCTACTGTCTTGGAATTCAGCTCCCAGGCTCTGAGAAAGCCCACAGTGACCCACATGGACAGATCATATGAAAAGACCATGTTAGGTATTCAGGACAATTGCCTAGCTGAGGTCTTGACCTCAGTCCCAAACATGTGATGATGCCTCTCTGACACCAGCTCCCAGCTCTTGAATCACCCCAGGCTAAAATTTATCCCCAATCTCCAAGTCTTTTTAGCTGAGGCCCCAGACATCCTGAAACAAACAAGCCACTCTACTGTGCCTTATCTAGATTCCAAATTATGAACATAATAAAATGGTTATTTTATGACACTAAGTTTTGGAGTATGAATAATAGTAACCAGAACAGGGTAGTATAAGTTTTCTATCTTTTGTTCACCTTTGTACATCTTTATTTTTGAGTGTGTCTCTTGTAAAAAGTATGCAGGCTTGTAAAAAAATTGAGTCTGCCAATTTTTGGTTTTTAATTGAAGTATTTAGTCTGCTGTACTATGTTTAGTCACGTAGTCGTGTCTGACTCTTTGCAACCCCATGGACTGCAGCCCGCCAGGCTCCCCTTTCCATAGGGATTCTCCAGGCAAGAATACTGGAGTGGGCTGCCACGCCTTCCTCCAGGGGGTCTTCCCACCTCAGGGACTGAACCCAGGTCTCCTACATTGCATGCTGATTCTTTACCATCTGAGCCACCAGGGAAGCCCAAGAATACTGGAGTGGGTAGCCTATCCCTTCTCCAGGGGATCTTCCCGACCCAGGAATCAAATGAGGTCTCCTGCATTGCAGGCGGATTCTTTACCAGCTGAGCTAACAGGGAAGCCCATCTATATATGTTTAAATAATTGCTTATATATTTGGGTTTAAATCTTCCATCCTATTATTTTCTTACTATTTACTATGCTTTTCCTGTATTCTTTTTTCTCTTGCCTTTTTTTGGATTGATTACATTTTATTATTGCATCCTCCCCTCTAACGAGGGAGCTTGTTGATTATACATTCTAAATAACTTTGATCCTGAACTTCCTACTCAAATTTAAAGTTTCAGATAATCTCTCAAAATATCTCTCATTAAGCTGAGAGAGTGAAGCATGTATACCAGGAATCAGAGAAATAAATTCGGATTGAAAATTATATCTAAGAAAGAACTATGGGTGCGATTTCCGACACATGGAGTTGTCTGGTTACTGTAAATCAGAAACCAATTAAACTTTTGAAGGGATAACATTTTCTAAGAAGTCATGACTCTTAAAAGGCCTTTGGGTGGTATAAGCCTTAAAACAGCCTTTGGACCTCCAAGTTTCCATAAGCAGGACAAAATACTGGAGTGGGTAGCCTATCCCTTCTCCAGGGGATCTTCCCGACCCAGGAATCAAATGAGGTCTCCTGCATTGCAGGCGGATTCTTTACCAGCTGAGCTAACAGGGAAGCCCATCTATATATGTTTAAATAATTGCTTATATATTTGGGTTTAAATCTTCCATCCTATTATTTTCTTACTATTTACTATGCTTTTCCTGTATTCTTTTTTCTCTTGCCTTTTTTTGGATTGATTACATTTTATTATTGCATCCTCCCCTCTAACGAGGGAGCTTGTTGATTATACATTCTAAATAACTTTGATCCTGAACTTCCTACTCAAATTTAAAGTTTCAGATAATCTCTCAAAATATCTCTCATTAAGCTGAGAGAGTGAAGCATGTATACCAGGAATCAGAGAAATAAATTCGGATTGAAAATTATATCTAAGAAAGAACTATGGGTGCGATTTCCGACACATGGAGTTGTCTGGTTACTGTAAATCAGAAACCAATTAAACTTTTGAAGGGATAACATTTTCTAAGAAGTCATGACTCTTAAAAGGCCTTTGGGTGGTATAAGCCTTAAAACAGCCTTTGGACCTCCAAGTTTCCATAAGCAGGACAAGTCTGCAAAAGTTATGCAGCGCTCAAGAAAGAGACCCTCTTCAGCTTCACTTCAGATGTGGCTGTGGAGGATAACAGACAGGTAAAAAGGCCCAGGGGATGGAGCTCTAAGCCACAGAGAACAACAGACCAAGAATGCCACCCTGAGAGCCACATCAAGGTCACACCTAGCAGATCTCTCCACTTCTGGGGCAAAGACACATTCAACAGGGTCATTATTTGTAAGGACTGATGGATGCTGTGTCCCCTACTCCTCCTTTCATTGGATGGGAGGAGGGTTTTTTTTGTTTTTTGTTTTTGTTTTGTTTGTTTTTGGTAGGCCTAGGGGTTGTTATCCTGGTCAGACCATGAGGAGCTGCATTCAGCCCCGAGGTGGACAGGGCATACTTTCCAGAGAACCCAGCTTTTGAACTTTCAGCAATTGGTAAATGGGATTTCAGGCTGTTTCCCTGGGAAGGCAGCAAGTGTGGTCTAAGAGTGTGAAAAAGGAGACATGAATATTAACTGCCTCGAGAGACTACAGTGGCGGAGCGTGCTGTGTGTTAACAAGCCTACTTCTTTTTCCTGAGTTCATGGACCATCCTCCTTTCCAAGAAAGCATGGCCTTGCTGAGTTCCAGCCAATGGAATATGGTCTCACAGAGTCAGACAGGACTGAAGCGACTTGGCATGCGTGCATGCATTGGAGAAGGAAATGGCAACCCACTCCAGTGTTCTTGCCTGGAGAATCCCAGGGACAGGGGAACCTGGTGGGCTGCTGTCTATGGGGTCGCACAGAGTTGGACAGGACTGAAGCGACACTCACAGAGTCAGACAGGACTGAAGCGACTTGGCATGCGTGCATGCATTGGAGAAGGAAATGGCAACCCACTCCAGTGTTCTTGCCTGGAGAATCCCAGGGACAGGGGAACCTGGTGGGCTGCTGTCTATGGGGTCGCACAGAGTTGGACAGGACTGAAGCGACTTAGCAGCAGCAGCAGTGCTTAGTTGCTCAGTTGTGTCCGACTCTGTGCAACCCCATGGACTGCAGCCCACCAGGCTCCTCTGTCCCTGGGGACTTGCCAGGCAAGAATACTGGAGTGGGTTGCCATGCCTTTCTCCAAGGGATCTTCCCAACTCAGGGACTGAACCCAGGTCTCCTGCATTGCAGGCAGATTCTTTACTGTCTGAGCCACCAGGGAAGCCCTAGAATACTGGAGTAGATAGCCTATCCCTTCTCCAGGGGATCTTCCCTACCCAGGAATCAAATCAGGTCTCCTGCATTGCAGTTTAATTCTTTACCAGCTGAGCTACCAGGGAAGCCAGTATGAGTGGAAGCAAAATGGCCATTTTCAGGCCTGGCCCATAAAACCCTAATGAGAGATTCTCCGTTTTGTCTCAAGACTGATGAACATAGTCACTTTAGAATCAGGGCTTACAGTGGAGGGTCTACAAGACAAAAGGAGCCTCAGTTCCTGACTCACTGCTCAGGAACCTGTTCTGAAACACACCTGAGTGAGAAAAAATGTCCATTTGCTACAACAGCTGTCATTACTCCAATTACTACACTAAGTCATCACTTACCCTAACCACACATAAAACTACCTATGGTTTGTCTGGTAGCATAGAGAGAGGAGGGCTGTATTTTAAATCTTTCCATCCTGACAGTTTTTCTAAGTGGGAACATAAGCCTGAATTTTAGGGGAAAATCCTTGAAGCTCCATCTGGTCAATGTAGCCTGGCCCATCGTGGTGACGAGCACCTACATTTGCTCCCATCTCACTTTAAAAGGGAAGCCTGTTGAGCCCTGAAAAGCAGGAGCCAACAAGACCCCAAGAGGCCTGAGGAAAAGGAAAATCAAGCAGCATCGGAGATGCTCTGATGTGAATTTACCCTGAAATATTCTGAGTCTTTTCTTCCCTTTTTCTAGATAAGGAAACATAGGCTCAAGAATTAAAGTGATTCTTCACTTAAAATTTGGTGACAGAGTTAAGATTAGAAGTCAGGTCCCCTACTATTATTTGTGGCAAAAGAGAAAAGAAAAGGCATACACACTACTGCTTTAGCAAGCAATTAAGTATTTTTTTGTTGCTTTATGGTTTTTTTTAAATTGTATGCAAATTTTTCATTCCACATCATCATATATCCTCAATGATTTTACGTAAAAGAAACTTAAAATTAATTGTCACAAAATAAAAAAGACCCTCCAGGAAGCATACATCCCAGTGGAAAGACACAGCCTGATCACAGATACAAAATTCCCTTAGTGCTAGAATTTGGTGTCTTAAGGGCTTCTTCCTGTTCCGATGCCTTCTCTTATCTATGATCTATGGTCTATCATCTCCATTCCAGCCTTATTTCCCTCCTAGGGAAAAAAGTACTATCACAGGGACACCTGCCAAATTCCTACTCACCCTTTGAGGTTCAAGTCCAACATCATCTCCTCTAGGAGGCCGCCTATGAACCTTCCAAGCCCAGGTGATCCTTTCCCTCCCCGCATGAACTAAACCCTAAGCATGCTAATTCTAGCCCTTCCCTTGCTGTGCCCTGCTGCAACGTATCTATTTGCAAGTTTTTTCTTCCATAAAGTTTAACAGATAAAAACTTTGCAAACAATGTTTGCTGAATGAATGCACTTAAGGTTGTTGTGGTTGCAGGCTCCCTGGGGTCCACGCGTCATCATGCTCCCTAGCGCAGCCTCATTGTGGCTGGAGGGAGGCCCGCACTCAGCGTGTGCACACTTACTGGCTGGGGGAGGGGCTCCGGAGGTACCGGGCCTGTACAGCCCTCACGCTGGCTTCGTCCTCTCCACTCGGGACCACCTGCTCCTCTTCTGGGTTCCCACTGGTTGCCATGACAGCCTGTCAGCCTCTGTAGGTTTAGCACGAATAAGGCAGTTAGAATACCTAGTTCGGGAGGTTTTGTGGGGGTGAGGGGTGTATGGGTGATGTCACATCAATGGAACTAGGAATGGGAAAGTCACCACATGTTAATCGCCTGGTGGGAAAACAGCTCATGAGGAAAACCTAGTCAGACTTGATTCGGCTACTGCTATCAGGACACCAAAATGCACACTCGGCCATGTAAACAGTCCCCCCAGGCCACCTTGGAGTCATGACATTTAAGAAGTGAAACCTTGGCTCCTTCCACGGGTGCCAGCAAGAAAGCAGTGAGGGGAGCCTGAAGTTTGCCTTACTCTAGCTTACGCTGAACACGTGCGTGGTCCCCAGACCAGAGAGGCGTTTCTCTGAACCTTCTGGGTACACATTCTCTCTCCCGCTCTCACACACACACCTTTTGTCTCTACTGGCAAGGTGCGTTCTACAGCGACTCTAACCAAGGCCACAGGAGCCACTGCCTTTGGCTCAGGAGCCATCCCACAGCTTATTAAGGAACATGAGACCCCCCCAGGAGCTGGTCCCAGACGAGCCCGGGCCCTGACGCTCAGGGAAGAGCTGCTGCCCCTTTGGGTGTAAGTCCTGCGCTCACAGGACAAAGTGAGGGGAGAACACTCACCGCTGATCTGCCTGTATCTCCACACCAGGAGGCAGCCACCCAGAGGCTGAGGGGCCCAGACAAAATGTCCAGAGGCTCCGACCAGTGAGAGGGACCTCCCTCCTCTCTCCAGTCTCCTTCTCTGAGGGGCAGGACAGCTGTTCACAGGAAACCTTAGCTGCCTGCTAAATTTAGCCTCTGGCCCCTCAGCCTGGCAGATCTCTGAGAGGAAGGCATGCAGGCTCTGGACTCAGACCCACACGTGGGCCCCAGTTAACTCTTTCCCTCCTGGCTGCTGCTTTGGAAACTGACCTTGAGCCGCAGAATTGGGAGAAGTTCACGCTTCACAGAGTGGCCTCAAGAACAGGTTTACTTTGGGCTCTCTCTCCATACCTCCCTGCCTGGGGCTGCCCATGCAGAGTGCTTCCAGAAGATAATCTAAAGCCAAGGATCTAGAAGAAGGAAGTAAACTGCACTTTAATCCTCTGTCAGCAACACCAAATATATAGAATGGGGAAGATCCTCTGATAGATGTTGGGAGAGCACCATGGTGAGACTAAGGGGCACTAACTGCCTTTAGCCAGGACTCCATTTCTTTGCAGAGAGATGACTCTGGATAGTGAACTGGGCAGTCGTGTGCCTCCTCCACAACCCCTGTCCCACACTCATCCCACATCATCCCTGGGTGATATAAACACCCCTTGAGCTTCATAAACTCCAATGAGTTCATAATCCATCCTACTCCACTACACTAACTCTCATCAACATTACAATCAAAACAAATACCATAACCCAATAATTCATTCCCTCACCCTCTGTAATGACCCCATCCCTTCGTCCAGCCACCTGCCCCCTTGTCTACTCATTCCCAAATATGTACTGATATCCACTATGCATCCGACTCTGATGTGACCGAAGTAAGACACTTAAATGCTGTTTCCTCCCAGCTAGGTGGAATAATGCCTGGGGCATAGTATCATTAACAAATGAATGACCTCATAGTTTATTAGGAGGGTTGAGACACAGACCAAAAATAGCTCAAGCACAAGTCAGAATGTAGTTAGTTAGTATCCTAAGAGATCCAGAGTGCTATGTGATTTCAAAGGAGGGAGAGAGCCCTTCTGATTGAAGAAGTCAGGAATGGCTTGATGAAAGAACACATAATACATGAACTTGGCTTTAAAGCACATATCACAACACAATAGCAGATGTGGTGAGGGGAGGATCTCCAGAGGGGATGACATGGAAAAAGTTTTAGGGTAGCAAAAATTAATTTCACATAGTGATTAGAGCTTTGAAGAAAGAAAACAAGGTTGAGTGCGGAGACTTGGCAAAGCTGAGATGGGAACATCTTTGGATAGAGTGGTTCAGG
Organism: Madoqua kirkii; assembly: GCA_006408675.1. Taxonomy (NCBI): domain Eukaryota; kingdom Metazoa; phylum Chordata; class Mammalia; order Artiodactyla; family Bovidae; genus Madoqua; species Madoqua kirkii. The sequence continues at coordinate 28,820 of SJYC01128204.1, read as the reverse complement.
AAGGCACCTTTGGAGAAGCACACGGCATCATTGACCAGTTGCCAAACCACTGTCCTGGGCATCAAAATAGGGGCTCAGTGAGTGGCTGCTGAAGAATGGAAGAAGGACCACAACTCAGTAACCACGGGGGTTCAATGTACCTCCGGACTTCAAGTTTGCATGAAGATGAAAAGTGGTATGAGAGAGAGGTGAGATGAAGGAGGGGGGTGGGGAGAGTGGGGAGGGAATCAGGCAGGGGGCTGAAGAGGGGCATCCGGTGGACAGACCACCAGCATAAGGAAGCAGACGGTGGAGGGAGCAGAGAGAGGGAAAGGGGAGAGAGAATACGCCTAAAAGTGGCAGCAGATAAAGAAGGGACCACTCAGGAGGAGGGGTGACGGAGGGGCTCTGTTTTCTATGTAACTTTAGTCACCACCCCGAACTCACAGAGGGTGACATCAGGATCACCAGCAGAGTGGACTGAAAACCAGAAGACCACTTGCTAGCTATGTGGCCATAGATGACCCATTTAACTTCTTTGAGACAGATACCTATCTGTAACATAGAAAATCAAAGTACTCATTTTCCCACTGTGTTCTGACCACCCAGTCCAAGGTGGGTCCTTCCACGGCCACACTGTCATTACCTATGTCTTTTCCCAAGTCACACTCCCCATAGCACTGTGATCTTTAAGTGGGGTGACCAGCCATCTCGGTTTCCCTAAGACAGAGACATCTCTGGGACATAGCGCCTTCTGTTTTAACAGTGGGGCAACTCCAAGCAAACTGAGATGAATTGGTCGTGGTATCTCTGGCTGTCTTGTCTGCTTGTATACTATTTTCCTCCTCAGTCAGATTAGCAGTTCTCTGGTAGAGACTTCTGGTCTTCCTCATGACTGTGTCTCTAGCATGGTGTGGGGTGAGGGGGGATGACAAGGAAGGGAAGCAGAGGAACAGATCATAGCGTGTCTTGCAGTGTTTCGGCAGTTGTGGCCAACACCCTTCTTTTATTGACTTTGAAACCCTTCCTCTGAGATCATTTCCCTTTATATTACAAGGTAGCAACTTCCTGTCTCATATAGGTAAACTCACATTATAGTGAGAAGCCCAGGACTTTGCCCACCTGCTAAATGGAGAGAAGGCAAGGGGAGAGACTGAGAAGGTGAAGGAGGTTCCTGTTGGGGCCTTTGGTGGAGGGGGTGGAGCTGGAGTCTAGTCCCACAGGTGAGCTCACCTGTCAGTCCAGCTGAGGGGTGGGGCATGGGGGCCAGGCTGGGCAGAGGTAGAGGAAGGGAGAAACTGGAGGACTGACCGAAGGCTGGGCTGGGCCAGAGGCCGCTGTAGCTTTACCCAGTCAGCCTGGACTGATTCAAGACAAGAGCCCACCAGTGCCAGGCTGGACGTGGGGCAGAGAGAAGCCAGACCATGGAGTGGAAGATACAGCCTGTGCTGTGTGTGCTCTGTGCAGGTGAGTGGTGCCCAGGGGTGGGCAAGATAGGGGCTGAATGCTGAGGGTCTCCCAGACACCCCCAGGGAGGGCCTCAAATGACACAGTGTATTCCCTCTGGGCAGAATGACACACTGAGTTGTTGAAAAAGTGGGTTCCAGGCCACAATCAGAATTGTTTAATTCTCATATTAGTAAATAAAAATTGAGCCCATTTCTGGAATGAAGAATTCATAAGAGTCTCAAAACTATATTTTCTGATTCCAAGTCAAATCATCAGATCAAATATATTAATAAAATCTGGAAATTAGGACAAAATATTTAAAATCAGGGTTTTTAAACCCCAGAAAGGCCAGGATGTATGGATCCAGGAATTTTGTTCACTACCTGAGATTTTAGAGGAGGAAATAGGAACCCACTCCAGGAATCTTGCCTGGGAAATCCCATGGGCAGAGGAACCTGGCAGGCTACAGTCCATGGGGTTGCAATAGTCGGACAAAACTTTCTGACTAAACCACCAATACGTGAGATTTTAACCATTGTCTTAAAACCAGAGGAAGAGGCACTGGTGAAAGCGGTAACATCTGTATTATGTATATGGAAACTGAGGCAGAGAGACACTACTACTCACCCAACATCATTTACAGGGCGACAGAAGACTAAGCAAAAACAGAGGAAAACAACCAGTTAGAAAGGCTTTTTCCAAGGGTCAAAGCTCTTTAGCTCTCTTCGTACGTACCGTACGTACTCTCGTCACTGAAAACTCAGAACATGGGGAAACCCCACAGAGTGAAAAACAGACATTCATTAATATAATGGTAGACTCCAAATCAAATGCTAAAGAGCAAAGTCACTGTGTGAGGATCCGTGAAGGGTCTAAGGGTTAGGATGGAGTCTTGGCATTAGACTCCTGGGAATGGACAGGAAGTACAATGAGCAAGGAATTTGAGAGATAAGGGTTGGGGAATTTTAGGAGCTGACCATGCTGAGATCTCATCAGCTTGTAATTTATTTATTTATCTTAAAATTTGGCCATATTTTAAAACTAAAAATATTATTTTTGTTTTAATGAAAGGTTCTTTAAATTCTGTAGTATTTACAATTGTCAAATATTTCACACACATGATCTTATATAATCCCACAATAACCCTTTTTTCTCCTACTCCTATCTTGCCCCTCCTCTCTTCCCTCTCCCCACTGGTAACCGTCAGTTTGTTTTTTATATCCATGAATCTGCCTTTCTTTTTTTTCATTTTATTCATCTGTTTGTTGCATTTTTTAGATTACACATGTGATATCATACACTATTCGTCTTTCTCTGTATTAGCTTGCAATTTAGAAATTATTGTGGGCTTCAGGGATCTAGCAAGGCTAGGGTGTGTTGTTGAATCCAAGTTCATGCGCCCCATGTACAATGAGGCTAAATAAACTGAAATAATGGATTGTAGAAGAGAAAGTTTTACTGCAAGGGCCATAATAGGAGAAGGGGTGGCTCCTGCTCCAAAGACCTAAACTCCCCAATGGGTTTCAAGAAAGCAGTTTTAAAGGCCGGGTGAGGAAGGAGAGTCACAGAATGTGTGATCAGCTTGTGCACAATTTTCTGTTTGGTTGATGGTGAGGTCACAGGGTGGTGTCACAGGGGCTAACATCATTCTCAGGCTCCAGTATCTCTGGGGGCTGCATGCTCACGGTCATCAAGTGCTTTCTTCCATTTGGTAGGGGCTTCAGTAACTCTAAAACAGCTCAGGAAATGGGCATTAGCTAGTGCTGTCCAGGTTCCTCAGGGAGGAGCCAAACATTCTGTGGCTGCTGTATGGCTAATTTACTGTTTAAATTCTAACCAGTTTTCCTGGTCCAACTGCTGCTTTTGCGTTCACTCTTGATTCAGACTTTTATGACACAGGTTAGGCCTGGGAGACCACAACTTTTCTGCAAACAAGTGGCAGGCAGAGGACATGCAGAGAAGGATCTGTCCCGGGCAGTCCCATAGGGTCCCGTGCAGTTATGGGAGGAGGTGAAGAGTTCTGCCAGGAAACTCGGGAGCTCTAAGGGCTGGGAAATGGAACAGAACAGAGTCTGATTTAGGACCCACTTTTCCACTTCTAGGGGCAAGCTCCAAACCAGTTGGCTTGCCAGCCCAGGGTGGTTCTCCCAGGTCCCCAGGCTTCCCCAGGTTCCCCTTCTTTCCCCATCTCTCCAAACCCAGTCTTGAGGCTGTTGGTTGCTCGGGAGGATCTGGTCGCACTCGAAGGCCCTGCCAGAAGGCCCATCTGATGGGGGCAGAGGGGTCCTCGTCGTCAGGCTAGAGGGCCTACTTGGTTTATTCCTTTATCCAAACAGCTCTTTACCAAGCATGTAGTTTGTGCAGGAAACACAGGGGTGAGGGGCCTGGAATGAATTGCAGTCATCAGGGAATCGGTCTCAGCCATCACATCCAGACCCGAATGACGTGCTTCAAGTCTCAAGGGTAGGAGGCTGAGAGGAAGTGACCACCCTTTCTGGGCTGGGCCAGCGACCTCTGATCCTCTTCTCCAGAGCCTAGAAGTCTCTCTCATGCCTTGCCTCCTCCCCTACACACCCCTGCATTTGCAGTCTGGCTGCAACCCGAAAGCCAAGCACGAATAAAAAGAAGGGATTTGGGCTCAGGGAAAAAATAACCCAAACAAACCAGACTGAAAAGTGGCCGTAACTGTGAACAGCCTCGAGCGCACCCTTCACCCCTTCCTGAGAAGGCGTGTGACCCCTGGGCGAACCCATCCAGTGGAACCAGTTCTCAGGATTGTGTTCAGACTTCTGCCCCATCCACTTCCCTTCACCCTCCACGTCTGCACCAGGGGCTCATCGCCTTTGCCTCCATGCTTTATACTAAGGGGAGGGGCTGGAGCAGTGGAACCACGAAGCTGGGCTTGGTGGCTGGCTCTGGGTATATGTTTGCCAAGTGGAAATGCTTGTGGGTAAAACAGCCATTTCCATGTGTAAGTGAGCAATAAAAGCCTTCAAAAGTCAAACATAAAAACTGAAATTGGGTGATACTCCCCACCATGGCTGAGAGAGGAAACTAGAGGAGGAACAGGGGAATTAGGGAGGGCTTTCTGGAGGAGGTGGCGATTAAGCTGGATTCCAGAGGACCTACTGACTTTCCCCGTTCTCTTCTTCACCTGAACTTGCTCAATAACCACTAAAGTTTTGCTGATGTCTTGGGCAGAATACCATAACAGAATTAATGAAAACAGGCCCCAGGACTCATTGGACTTTGGGGAATCAGAATAAAATCACATTAGGTCATATGAAGAGTATGCAAACAGAAGGTGGTATATTCAAGAATTTAAAACCAGTACTTAAACCAACTAAAAGTCAGTATGACAATTCCCAAAATGTCAGTGACACAATACCTTTCCCTCTCTGGCAGATGCTCCCACTCGCTTCTCCTCTCCGGTCACAGGCACTTGGGAAGGGCAGGCCCTCTTCCTTAACTGACTTTAGCATGAGGCAAATTAGTTGCCTCAATAAATCTCAGTTTCCTAATCTGTAAAATGGAGAGGGCAACCTAAAATGTATAGAAATGTACATTTTACCTTCCATTTGGTTATTTCGGGTAGCAAATGAGGTTGTCAATGTAAAGACCCTGGGTCAGTGCCTGCCACATAATAAGCATTCAATAAATGCCTGTTATTGTTGTTGTTGTTGTTGTTAGTGTGGGCAAGTGTAAATTATAGGAAAGTAACTAGACTTTGATGATCAACTGTCTGATCACTCTGACCTGGCAGACATCTGCTAAGAGAATGAGCGTCACTGTGGATGAAGGATTTTGTCACCCCTCCCAAAGGCTGCTAGAGCAAATGTTCCAACTTGTGTATAAGACCAAAGCTCTTTCACTCTGGGAATTTTTTTAGCCACCAGACTCCATGAAAGACTTAATATAGTAGAAGGTACAGCTTAGGAAAAGAGAGGCATAAAGAGGAGTCCACCAAGGGAAAGAAGATCTCTGAGACACTCTGCCCAGAATCACTATAATCTTTGAAGACTTGTTAAAAAAACATAACCAAACAAAAAGCCCTACCTTCCTAGAACTAGAGGAAACCTCAAAGCTTAAATTAGAAAAGCAGAAAGTACTGCTTTTCATCAAGAAATAAGAGAATCTATCATCCCAAAATATTCAAGATGAGAAAACATTTTTTTTCTCCTCTATCTAAAAAAAATTTCAATAAGCTCATGGGTGATTCATCCATGATGGGTTTTTGTTGGGAAGTATTAATAAGTTTCAAATTACCTATCTTTGTAAAGTTGATCATGCCATTTTAGAATCCTTCCCCAGGGGCCTTTGTTAGAGCTACAGTCCCCAGCAGGAGAATTTTCCTGCTCACTTAGATTTGCCCACTCTGAAGTACCATGTTCCTGTTAGTCACACAGGCTTGGGCAGCTTTCTGAGACCTTCCCTGTCGGAGGATGGCATATCTTAGCCTCGTGTCCCTTACATCTCTAAGTCTACACAGTGGCCTGGTCCAGGCTCTGAGGTTTACCGGGCTCAATCTCAAGCAGGCACAAAGATGAGAACCAGATAAGAGAGTGGCTTTGTGCCTAGTTCATCTTGACCCCATGAGTGCATGCTTAGTAGCTTCAGTCATGTCTGGCTCTTTGCAACCCCACAGACTGTGGCCTGCCAAGCTCCTCTGTCCAGGGGATTCTCCAGGCAAGAATACCGGTATGGGTTGCCATTTCCTCCTCCAGGGTATCTTCCCAACTCAGGGATCAAACCTGGGTCTCCTACGTCTTCTGCACCGCAGGCAAATTCTAAGAGAGTGGCCTTGTGCCCAGTTCATCTCCACTCCAAGAGCCAGAAGTGTCGGCCAGCAAGTGCACTGCAAGATGGCCCGGCCGGCCTTTTATCTCCTCCCTGCCTCTAAGCCCTGTTGCCACACCAGACCCCAGGGTGTGATTCACACCTGGAGCCTAGGGAGGGCCTGCTGGTGCCTGAGCACAAGTCAGAAGCCAGGGCTCACAGGTAGGGCTCCTGTGCCTGGGGAATTACATTGTCTGCCTGTCAGAGAAGAAACCTGATTAAAATGCCCCAGTCCCAGCTCCAGCCTTGAAGTGGGAAGAATGCAATGAATGGTCACCCTAAGAGCGGTATGCGTGCAATGAGTGATGGTTTAGGGCAGTGGCAGCAACCCAGGCAGCCCATCGGTATCCCCTGGGGAGTAAAAGGACACATGTCCAGGCCCTCCCAAGTCCCTCTGAGTCAGACTCTTGAGAGGCAGAATCTGGCCATTTCTCTGATTATGAAAATTTACCCAAGTGATTCTGATGTGAAAACCTCAGTTCAGAGTTGCCTACTGGATCTTGAGGAAAAATAGGTCTAACGAATAGTCGTCTCTGTGACTGGTGCTGATAGTCTGCATGTGATTTGCAGCTCAATTTTGCAGCATCTGCCTGCTTCCCTGAGTTAATGCCCAGCTTCCAAATTGATGTCTTAACTCACACTTTCATGTGCATAGAAGTCATCTTGAGATTTTGTCAAAACACAGACTGATTCAGTAGGTCTAGGGAAGGGCCTGGGAATCTGGATTTCTAACAAACTCCCAAGTGATGTTGCTGCTCCTCCAGGGACTACAGTTTGAAAAACAAGGCCTCCAGGGAAGAACTGGTTCAGGGGCACAGGTGTGATCCTCCTCTTGCCATTTTTCCCTCTAGGGCCCCATCCCAGGGTCTTGGTAACTGAGTAGCTTGCTTACTGCAATGCTGGCTAGCAGGGAGGAAGCCTGGGGAAAGGTGAGCCTGGCTCAGCAGGTGCTTGTCTTCCTGGCAAGGTCTAACCCTGATAATCCCTCCCTCCTTCCTAACATACTCTAGTCTGTTGGTTCCCCCAAGGTACACCCATTCCTGGTTCTCCTCTGGCATTCCTGGGCTAGCCCTTTCACATCTCCTTTGCAGCTTCATGCTTCTCAGCCTACTGTGAAATGTTAGAATTCCCTCCACTTAGACCTTCAGCGACATCTGCACCTTTAGTTGACACCCATTCTGACTGGGCTTCCCTTGTGGCTCAGCTGGTAAAGAATCCACCTGCACTGCAGGAGACCTGGGTTCAACCCCTGGGTTGGGAAGATCCCCTTGAGAAGGGAAAGGCTACCCACTCCAGTATTCTGGCCTGGAGAATTCCATGGACTGTGGAGTCGCAAAGAGTTGGACACAACTGAGCAACTTTTACTCACTCATTCATTCTGACTGATTCACATTTGACCCCATTTTTGTCTTCAAACTCAATCTCTCTCTTGAGCCTTAGACCCATAAATCCAAAAGTATGCGTGACTTTTCAATTTAGATATCTCAGAATCAGTTCAAACTCACAAGCTGTAAACCAGACTCATGATCTTTGTCCCTACATTTGGGCTCTTTTCAGTGATCTCTGCATCAGTAAATGACACCCAATCCCTCCAGGAATGAAAGCCAGAAAAATAGGAGTCATCTGTTACTGTTTTCTGTTGCTGTGTAACTATCCATTCCAAAACTTAGTAGTAACTTAAAACAATATTAATAAGCATTTATTTTGCTCACAAATCTGCACCTCGGATGGGGCTTGGCAGGGACAGCTTGTCCCTGCTCCATGCAGTGTCAGCTGGTGTGACTTGATTGGGGTTGGAAGACCCATTTCCAAGACTCTGGCTCACTGGCTGGCAAGTAGTTGCTAACTCTGATTCCTCTCTTTGTGAACTTCTCCACAGGGAAGCTTGGGCTTCCTCACAGCATGGTGGTTAGATTATAAGAGTGAACATCTAAAGAGATATAAGGTGGAAGTTGCCAGTATATTATAGTCTGGGCCCAGATATTGACCCAGTATCTTTTACCATGCTTCTACCATATTCTGTTGATCAAGTAATCACAGAACCTAGATTCAAGGGAGGGGACATGAGTCTTTTTGATGAGAGGAGTTCCAAAGTATTTTGGGACCATATTTTAAAACCACCATATCACCCTTGACAGCTTCTCCTTTAGCTACAAATTTAAGTCATCACTAAGTCCTGATGATTTTAGCCCTCCAGTCTCTCAAAAATCTGTTCATCTTTCTCTATTTCCTCTGACACCTGTCTGAAGTAAGCTCCCTCTCCTAAGCTACTTCCATAGTCTCCGACTGGGCTCATGAGCCTATTTTGCCCTTTCTATCTGCTGTCCACCCTGAAGCCAAAATGATCTGTTAAAATAAAATTATGACCATGATACCATGCCTACTTGAAGCTATTCAGGATTGCCCATTACTGTTAGGATAAGACTCAGATAGTGAGGATAGTTTCTCCTAAGTCTTATTTAGACTCTGTAAACCACTGGGACATTCTTCCAAATCCCAATATTTCAGCACCTAGAATGTCTCTACACTTCTGATATTACAAAAATGTTTGCCACATTACATCTTGCACTTCTTGGTCTGGAAAAATATTATCATCAGACCTCTTTGTAGGATCAGTACTTTCCTTTTTTCTGTCTGCTGCTGCTGCTAAGTTGCTTCAGTCGTGTCTGACTCTGTGCGACCACGTAGATGGCAGCCCACCAGGCTCCGCTATCCCTGGGATTCTCCAGGCAAGAACACTGGGGTGGGTTGCCGTTTCCTTCTCCAGTGCATGAAAGTGAAAAGTGAAAGGGAAGTTGCTCAGTTGTATGCGACTCTTAGCAATCACGTGGACTGCAGCCCACCAAGCTCCTCCGTCCATGGAGTTTTCCAGGCAAGAGTACTGGAGTGGGGTGCCATTGCTTTTTTCTGGCTAACCTTGAAGTATCACAAATTCTTTCTCTCCATAAAGACTTTCCAGGTAACGTTAAGCCATGTTGGTTTTTTCCTGATTTGATTTTGAGCTCAAAATCAATCACTTTTTTTTTTTTCCTTCTGATTTACTGCCATTTAACCTTTCATCTGTTTTGACACCTGTTTGCCTAAGCAGCATGGGGACAAGAACTACTGCTTAAATATATATATATATATATATTTTTTTTTTCCTGTATCATAGTTTCCAGAACAAGTGCTCACAATATCTGGCTAACCTTGAAGTATCACAAGTTCTTTCTCTCCATAAAGACTTTCCAGGTAACGTTAAGCCACGTTGGTTTTTTCCTGATTTGATTTTGAGGTCTCAATCACTTCTTTTTTTTTTTTCCTTCTGATTTACTGCCATTTAACCTTTCATCTGTTTTGAGACCTGTTTGCCTAAGCAGCATGAGGACAAGAACTACTGCTTAAATATATATATATATTTTTTCCTGTATCATAGTTTCCAGAACAAGTGCTCACAATCTATTTATGAACAATATATTTTGTTTTTCCAGTATCAAGTTATAGTTTTCTGATCCTCTTTTTCTCTCCAACTCTTTTCACTGGGCTCAAAAAAAAACAAAAAAAAAAACAACAAAAAAAACTCCTCTTAATTCAGCTAGGGTATCCATCTTACCAAGCATTCCAGGATACTATTATTGACCTTTAAATTACGAGATTCTACCATGTGTGCTAACCATAATCAGCTAGATTCTTGTCTTTGATGATTGATTTTGAGGGTGTTCTGCCCACTTATCTCCTTTATAATTTTTCTGTCTATCCCCTCCAAATCTAAGTTAACTTTCTATCTGGACAACTTTCCCAAACTAGACTTCTTTCCAACCAGCACCTGACTTCTAACCCTGTCTCTTATACACATCTAGATTCTACCATGTGTGCTAACCATAATCAGCTAGATTCTTGTCTTTGATGATTGATTTTGAGGGTGTTCTGCCCACTTATCTCCTTTATAATTTTTCTGTCTATCCCCTCCAAATCTAAGTTAACTTTCTATCTGGACAACTTTCCCAAACTAGACTTCTTTCCAACCAGCACCTGACTTCTAACCAGCCCCACCGCCTCCGCCAGTGCCCATTTCCAAGCCCTCTTTTCTTAGATGGCCTCCAAAAAGCCTAGGGTGGGCCATGCAAGCCCCACTCCTGAAGGCTACTAGCATTCTGCCGGCCAGAGTTTGCCGCTGCTGCTGTTCTTCAGTTACCCAATTGTGTCTGACTCTTCGTGATCCCATGGGCTGCAGCATGCCAGGCCTCCCTGTCCCTCACTACCTCCCAGCATTTGCCCAAGTTCACGTTCATTGTATCGGTGATGCTGTCTATCCTCTGATGCCCTCGTCTCCTTCTGCCTTTGATCTTTCCCAGGGACTTCTCTAATGAATCATCTGTTTGCGTCAGATGACCAAAATACTGGAACTTTAGCTTTAGCATCAGTCTATCCAGTGAATGTTCAGGGTTGATCTCCCTGAAGATTGACTGGGAGCCAGAGGAGGATGGGCTAAAAGAAAATGGGCCCGAGAAGCTAGCACTGACGATTGAGAAGGGCCAGAGAAAGGGGTCCAAATACGGTGGCAACGATTATGCCCACGGCTGAGCCCCTAGCTCCACACTCTGACCAGAGCCAAGACTGCTGAGCACAGCAAGTGGGGCTTTACCTTCAGCATCACGACCTGGGAAGTGAGCTTTGCTGTGACACCAATGTCGGGTGAAGGGCACTGAAGAATAAGCGTGTTTGGACTGTGCACTTGGATTTGCCTCCTTCATTTCCAAATTGGAAGTATCTTACAAACTATGCTGATGTCCCAAATAAGCAGTAATGTCCCAAGCAGCAATTCATTGCTTGTCCCTTTATGCTCACCACCAGGCTTTTGGGTTGAAATCAATCATCATACTCAGTTGGTGACAACAAAAATTATATTGAGCAGGATATTGTCAACCAAACCAGGAAACTGATAAGGGACAGTGGCCGAGAGCGTAGCAGTCCCTCCTTGTGATGAAGACTGGGATAAAGGTTTGTAGCAGCAGATCCCATTTGTATGGGGCACAGCCAGCTAATATAGTAATGCCAGCCTTGCAGGCGACATAGTTACGGAATGCAAGCTCAGTCTGGTTTCACACATCCATGTTCTCAAGTCTCTGCCCTATGTTCTGTCCTGGAAAAACAATGAGAATGCACAGTAATGAATATCTATCCCATCAAATGCCAGACCGGAGAGGACTCTTGCTCTTCCTGCTATCAGTAGGTTCTTAATTTTCCTCCTAATTTAAGTATCTAAAGATAAACATCAGTGATTTTCAAACTGATAAGTCCTCACTCATTTGATGCAAGAAAGAACCCTCATACTCAAAACAACTGTTTCAAATAGATGTAGATAGTGAAAACAAACAAACAAACCCTCAATTGCTATCATGGCCCGTTAGACTTGGGCCCATCCCACATTTCTGACAACACTGGTGGGGGTGTAGCTTTGGAATTGCTTTATAGGAGAGTACTGAATGGTGAGGTCTGGAAGATAGCAAGAATTGTCCTAAACTGCCCTGAAGGCACAAGTATGAAGTCTGAACTTGGCCTCTGTTTATTTGGAATCATCACGGCCCACTCACACCACCCACTTCCATTGCTGACCTCTGTATATGCTCTTCTCTCCTCCTCTCACATCTTCCCCTTTTTTCTTGTGGTTCCCTCCTGCCCATCCTCCGATGTCAGCTCAAAGGGCTTTTCCTCAGGACAACCTCTTCTCATCCCCAAATCCTCTGTTATATCCTGTCATTGACTATGTACCGCCTGTTACCATGATGGTTTTATATTTATCTCTGTGATGCAGGAACTGTGTCTGTCTCTGCTTGCCATTTCCCCCCAGAGTCCAGCACAGCCCTTGAAACACAGGTGTCCAGCAGCCATTTACTGAGTGAGTGTCAACAAATGAGCACCCACCCCTTTGAACCTCAGCAGGCAGCAAGCTGGTTTGCTCTCAGTGTTTCCTACCTGTCTTTCTTCCTTTGCCTTTATGCTATCCTTCTCTCCAAGCCTCAATTTCCCAATTGCATTTGTTTATTATTATCAACATTTATCTATCCTGCGTCCCCTTTCTAGGGATGGTTGGGTGAGAGGGGCTAATTAAGGAGATGGGTTTGCCCTGCAGGTTAAAGGAAAAGAGCCACTCACTATGCCTTTCCTTCCTCCCAGGCAGCACTTGCGCTCCTGGGAAGGCCCCCTGGAGGAGGTCATGGCAACCTACTCCAGTATTCTTGCCTGGAGAATCCCATGGACAGAGGAGCCTGGCGGGCTCCATGGAGCTGCAGAGTCAGACATGACCAAGTGACTAAGTGCACGTGCGTGCGTACACACACACACACACACACACACACACAAACTCACACACACACACAAACTCACACACACACAGTACCTTCACTCAATGGTGGGGATTTTAGTATTGAGACAGCCAGTGTAGAATATACTTGACTTGGAGGTAAGGTTCAGTTGCTCCTCAAACCACACAACCTTGGCAATACTCAGGTTTTGTTCCCACATCCCTAACCCCTGACTGTTGAGCTTGTCTCTGTTCCCAGAGCACCTTCTCTGCCCAGGGCACCAACTGTCACACTTGGAACCCGCCTCCTTCCTGGGGTTTCTTCCTCTTCTGGCAGTCAGTGCCCTTTGGGCGGCTTCCTTGTTCTCTGCCCTGTGAGTCAGGGATGCCATAAACACCCAGCATAGGAAGAACATGGCGACAGACAGACGCTCAGACAGACAGACAGAGAGCGTGTGTAGCGGTGGAGGGCAGAGCCCCCGGTCAGAGCTCACGGCTCCACTCCTGCCCACCGGCTGCTCTCCTTCTGCACACTCGGGCACAGGTGCCTCTTGCCATGGGCGAGGCTAGTCCTCCACCTTTGCTCGTACCTACCCAGGCAGGGCTCGTGCTCCATCTGGCTTCTCCTCTTTTTTTTTTTTTAAGAAGTCACTTCTTTTCTAGGAGCTCCATCCCTATGACCTAGGAGCCTGCTCAAGTCTCTCCATCTTCCATTCCAGGGGGGATGAAAGAGACCTTCTCAAGATCTTTCATAGTCTTCTGTCTGAAGCTTTCCCATTTCTCTGTGTTAGGCAAGCTCCCTGACAAAACAGTCTGTCCCCTACTTCTCTGCTTCCTTATTTCCTACTTGACTTAGAGAAATGTAACTCAGTTTTATGGTTGCAAGAGTACCACATGTCTGCTGTAGAATGTTTGGAAAATAAAAATACACAAAGAAGAAATCCGGAATTCAGAGATGACTGCTATTAATTCTATACTTTGATATATTTTCTTCTAAAATTTACTTTCGTTCTGTGACTCTGTGGAAGTGAGATACTGTTATATGCACAGTTAGCACCCTGCTTTACTCTCGTATATACACAAGTTCAACAACGTGAACTGAGTCCCTTGGGGGCTATTTCAAGTCCCATCATCTCAGTACGGCTTTCCATTAAAATCCTTCTTCTGGATCCAAACGCAGTCCCTCCCCTCTCTCCCCACCTCCAATCCTTCACATTTCACTCCTTAACACTCGCACTCAACACTTAATTAAGCTTTGTTAGGATACTGGCTGACAGTGATTCTAACTGCTTCCTGGGCAGGAAATACAAACCACTCAACAAACAAGGTCTTATTAGCACCCAGCTCTGTGTAGACACCTTGGGGGTGGGAACTGGCAAGTGATGAGTACAAGAGAAGTCTGAGACACAGACCCTGCTAGGAGCTGCCATCTGATGAGGGGAGGCAGCCTGCACACATAGACCCACACTGACATGATAATGATGTGTGCATGGGACGGAAGCTCCCTGGAGCAGTTCAGCAAAGCCAATGGGGGCTGAGACGGTCCTAGTGGATTCCCCAAGAAGGTGGGGCATGAGCATGCCTCTGATCATTTTCTCAGTGCCTTGCACTAAACTAGGGCCTTAGGAAAAATTCATTAAATTGACTGGAATGTATAGATTCCTAAAGATCTTTGTTGAAAAAAGGCTTCCACAAATGTCCATTGAGTTCTAACCCCTCCTCCTCACCTCTCCATCTCTCCTTCCCAAGCTGTCATTCTGAGAGCCTGCAGGGGTCATGTCCACCTTGGGGGACAGGACAAACCAACATGCACGTGCACGTATGAGCTGCACCCCTTGCGCTGGAGACCAGCACTTTCTCACTGTAAGAGCTCTATCTATCTAGTCCTAAGGCACGATGGGTCCCTTCTGACCTCCAGCACCTCCTCCCTAACTAAGACTGTGGTTTCTCTGTGCAAATGCATTTTCCTAACTGGAGGCATTACTGCCAGTTTCCCAAGGGTACCCATAATGTGCTGTGTACGCCTCAAGCAGCCGGTTCCATCAAGCATTTCATTAGCCTCCTTGGATGTATTGTTTCTAGTTAGCTCTCAAGAGACAGTTTATTATCTTCTTAACAAACCTTAATTATTTACAAGCAATTCTGGAGGCCTTAAGCTGAGTCTTCACACCCCAATCACTTAGGGAGTTTCAGTGACCTTTACCATTTCCACCTGCAGACTTGGTGTCCCCTCTCTGGTGCTCCTTTGGTTATTTATTTGATTTTTTTTTTTTTAATATTTTCTAGCAACTAAGTTTCTCTGGTTATAAATCCTACCCATCTTTTAAACTTAAGTTTTCTGTAACTCATTCATTTTGCTGGCAAAGGGCACTTAATTGAGTATCTCCTATGTATTAAGAGGGCTTCCCTGGTAACTCAGAGGTTAAAGCATCTGCCTGCAATGTGGGAGAGCTAGGTTCGATCCCTGGGTTGGGAAAATCCCCTGGATGAAGGAAACAGCAACCCACTCTAGTATTCTTGCCTCGAAAATCCCATAGA
Source organism: Madoqua kirkii (assembly GCA_006408675.1). NCBI lineage: Eukaryota > Metazoa > Chordata > Mammalia > Artiodactyla > Bovidae > Madoqua > Madoqua kirkii. The sequence continues at coordinate 13,735 of SJYC01128204.1, read as the reverse complement.
TAGAGGAGCCTGGTGGGCTATACTCTACTGGGTAGCAAAGAGTCGGACATGACTGAGCAACTTCACTTTCACTATGTATTAGGCACTTTGTTGAGCCCTGAGGATATGAAAATGAAAGAAGCACAGTGCAGCAGAGGAGAAGACATTGACAATATGGAGTGTGGACACAGCTCTTGCTTAAGTGCCAGGGTGAAGGTTGTGCATACTGAATATGTTGTCATCCAACCCTCACAACATTGAGTTAGGTAGTATAATTAACCTCATTTTATAGTCAAGGAAACTGAGGTACAGAGAAGTTAATTAAGCTGTGCAAGGTTGCGCTGCTAGGAAAACTAAGGATGAGGGACGCCAGCCTGGGCAGCTGGGCTCCAGCAGTTGTGCTGTTGGCCACTCGGCCAGGTTGTGTAACAGGCTTTCATGAGAGAATACTAGGCTGAAGGTACTCGTGGGTAGTACTTGTGGCACAAAATTCTGAGATTTTGATTTCTTCTTTGCAGGTGAAAGCACCTACTCTCCCAATTTGTATACCCTTGGGAAGGTTAACACATCCTTAGTTAAATAATAGTTAAAAACTATTAGTTTTAAACACCTTATGGTGAATTAGCTTAGACAGATGATCTTCATCAATATCAGAAGAGCCCAGCCTTGGAAAAAAAAGAAAGGAGAGCAGGAGGGAGGAGGAGAGAAAGAATACTTCTGGAGGAGGAGAGACACAGCTGTTAGCAGTAACAGGATGTGCGAGTGGCAACGACTGGGTCAGGTGGGCTCTGGGCAACTGGAAAGAAGATGCCCAGTGTAGACCTATACAAAAAGTAGAAAGGGAGGTTGTTGGAAAGCTCTAGAAACCAACTTCTCCACTTCCTAGTGTTCTGATTATAGGTTAGATGTCCTCAGCCAGTGCTTTTCCCTCATCCACTGGGTAGAATGCAAAGATTCCATAGAATGTGGGTCACAGAGCTAATAAACCGTAAGCCTATGGGAAGAGGTGAAAGAAACGGGACTTATTACAGTTTATTACAGAACTGGGAATGAGAAAGCTGGTGATTACAAACATCAGAAGCCTCTGAGTTTACGATGGGAAGTTATTAAAAAGTTAAGCCAGATGTCTTTGTTGCCAGTAATGTCAGAACAAGAGGATGCTGACTGAATCAGTGAGAAGGATTTAGATTAGCTATGGAGGATTCCCAGTGACGGCTGTTGGCCTGAAGTGCTTAAACATAGGATAAATTCTCATCTAGGATTATGGAAAATGTAAGTGTGTCTTAGGGCACAAGACTGGCCTTTAAAAATCCTTTCCAGGTTTACAAATAACACTTAAATAGCACTCTATATTTGTCCAAGATATTTTCCCTTTCTTTCTGAGTTCTTCCTCATCCATTCATTTCAATCTCTTCTCTCACTAACATAAAATGACCTTAACTCGCTGTTATTATGATCTTTAAAAGTGATCTATTCTTTTTAAATTAATTACCTTGTTTATTTTTCGCTGCACTGAGTCTCCGTTGCTGCTCTTGGGCTTTTCTCGAGTTGCGCTGAGTAAGGGCTCCTCTCTAGTTGCGTTGCACGGGCTTCTCACTGTGGAGCTTCTCTGATCGCAGAGCATGGGCTTAGCGTGCACAGGCTTCCTTGCCCCGCCATATGTGGGATCTTCTTGGACCAGGGATTGAACTCATGTCCCCTGCATTGACAGGCAGATTCTTAACCATTGGACCACCAGGGAAGCCCCTTGATCTAGTCTTTAGTTATAGTCATTAGTAATTATTATTTATTTACGATAGTTTACCCATAATGATGGTGATGGTTTTTCTTATGATTAACTTCTAATTAAGGATGCACCTCAACAAATGGCAACCCATTCCAGTATTCTTGCCTGGAGAATCTCATGGACAGAGGAGCCTTGTGGGCTACAGTCCTTGGGTCGCAGAGAGTCAGACATGATTGAGTGACTTCACTTCACTCAACAAAAGACTATGAGATGAGAAAGTAGAAGTGATGCAATATGAATATATATATATATATATTGAACACACACATATGTAGTGTAACTGTCATATATTAAGCATTGATTATGAGTCAGGAATCATTCTAAACAAAGTACACTTTTCATGTTATTTAATTTTCAAACAACCCATTTTTCAAGCAAGGACTCTGGCACAGAGAGCTTAAGTAAGTTGCTCCAGGCTACACATTTCATAAATAAAGGAACTGGGATTGCAAAGGGGCATTCTATCTCTGAAGCCTGTGCATTCAAACCCAGTGCTATGCTACTCATACAGGCGTGCCGAATCTACACCCACATGCCAAGCAGTTCCTCCTAAGGAAGGCCTGAGGGCTGACCAAGCAGTTACTACATACAGAAGGACAGCACAGAAATGAGCAGGAAATACAGAGACGTTGTATCCATGGGAACCCAGCCCCTAACTCAGAAACCAATAAGGAGGGTTATTGCTGGTGGGCCCAAGTATGGACTTGCCCACGTGAGAAACAGCACAAAAATCAGCAGTTCGAAGGGCACCCAGACTATATGGGAAGGAAACCCACCTACTAGAGCTTCAGCCAAATGGGTGTCACTCACACTGTAGTCACAGGCTCATTCAGATTCAGGGGAAGGGGACACAGACCCCAAGGCTCGATGGAGGAGAATCAGTGTCACATGGTAAGAATGTATGTGATGAGAGATGCTATTGTGACCATACTCTTTTTCTCACCGTTTTTTTTTTTTTCCCCTGATAAACTTATATAGAATAAATGCTACTGGGAGTACGTGCTCTCTCTTTACCTTGACCTAATCTTATTCAATGAATTTACCATATATAAGCGCTCCATAAATATGTATTAAATACTGAGTGAATTATCATCACAACAAAAAAAAGATGAGGGGGTGGATATTTATTGAGTGTGTTCTATATGCCAGGCATTAAGCAAAGCATTTACATGTTATCTCATTTAATTCTCTAAACAATTCTGAAAAGTATTAGTGTTCCTTTTCCTGGATGAGAACTGAGGCTTAGAAAAGTTTACACAATGCCTGAGAGGAGGGGTGGGGCTGAGGCGCAAAGCCAGGCTTTTGCCTACCACACAAGCCGCTTAACTTTATTGAGATGCTGCAGGGGACAGGGTGAACCAAGGTACACGTGTTTGTCTTCACCCGAGGCTTGGAGGAGAGTAGCTGGTACGCCAGGGCCAGGATTGCAGTTGCAGTGTGCTGAGCTGCGTGTGGAGGAGATCCAGGGGACAGTGAGTGGGCCTGCCAGGTCATTTACTTCCTACTTTCTTTCCAGTCTGGGTGACTGTCCATGCCATCGTTGTGGAAACCCCAAAGGATGTTCTACGGGCTGCGAGGGGGAAAAATGTTATCCTTCCATGCTCCTACCAAACTTCCTCCCCCAACCGAGAAGGATTTATCCAGTGGGACAAGCTTCTAAGGAGTCACACGGTAAGGATCCTTAAAACGCTGGGAGCTTGCATATACGACAGAGTATGACCTGATCATAGAGCAGCAGTTCCCAACCGTTTTGGACCTATTTTGTGAAAGACTATTTTTCCAGGGACTGGGTGGTGGGAGGTGGTTTGGAGATGATTCAAGCACATTACATTTATTGTGCACTTTACTTCCATTATTAAATGTGATATACAATGAAATAATTATACAACTCATCACAATACAGAATCAGTGGAAGCCCTGAGCTTATTTTCCAGAAACTGATCTGACAGGGGGTGGAGCTCGGGTGGTGATGCGAGTGGTGGGGAGCAGCTGATCACACAGAGAAGCTTCGCTCACTGGCCTGCCACTCATCTGCTGCTGTGGCCTGGTTCCCCACAGGCCAAGAACCAGTACCGGCCTTACTGGACCAGTACCAGTATGACCTGAGGGCTGTGGACTCCTGTCTTAGAGGACGAGCACTGCAAAACCTTTCATTACAAGTTAGATAGACTCAGCCTAGTTAACGCCCAGGCTGGGCTGGGTGGGGAAGGAGCAGAGGATGTTGGACCCAGGGAGGGCTGTACTGTGCCATCTCTAGTCTGAAAGAGCTACCTTCCCTCAAACACCTTTCTGTTGTCCAGTCTCAAGTGATCTTTACTGTATCATTTGAGTCAGTCGTTACTTTTGATTAACACAGAGCTCTCCCTGGGACCAAATTTTGTTGTTGCTTTTTCTTCTTCTTTTCTTCCTGCTTGGGTTCTTTCAGGGAGTGTGGGAAGATTTTATTTTCTGTTTTGGAATAGATAGTGATCCCATGGTTCAAAAATTAAAACATCATGAAGAAGTACATTGAGAAGTCTCATTCCCATCCTTGCCAATCTTGTCCCATCCCTGCCTTGGTTTCCATATCCTAATCCCCTTATCTCCCCTTTCTCCCAGACAAGGCTAATTTTCACTGGTACTGGTTCTTTGGGGGCAGCATTTACTGTAATTTATTGGTATTTCTGCCACAATCATTCAGTACTGTGAATACTACTTTTGGCTAAGATCTGGTTTCTTGTGTTTCCTTCCAGTGGTTCTTTATGCCAGTTCAGAAAATGCTTATATTCATATTTGCAAAAATACATCTGCTTTCCACCCTAGAATCCCAGTTTCTGTTCCCCTCACTAGATGTAGGGGCGTGTGTGTGTATGTGTGTGTGTGTGTGTGCGTGTGTATGAGTGTGTGAGTGTATGTGCTCAGTAGTGTTCAATTCTTTGCAACCCCATGGATCGGAGCCTGGCAGGCTCCTCGTCCATGGAATTTTCCAGGCAAGAATGCTGAAGTGGGTCGCCATGTCCTACTCCAGTGGATCTCCCCAGCCCAGGGATCGAAACTGGTCTCTTACGTCTTCTGCGTTATCAGGTGGATTATCAGTGGGATTCCACCTGGGAAGCCCACTAGAGGCAACCACTATTACCAGATTTTGGGGTAGATGCATTATTGTAAACATAGGCATATATTTACATATATGAATATGTAAATTTCTACAAACTTCATGCACACTGTCCTCCACTTGGCTTTTTTCCTCTTAATATACTTTGGAGCTCTTTCCATATGTCAGTGCATTTATATTTATCTTATTTTTATTTTAATTCACATTATGTATTTCATTTTATGAATGTTCTATGTGTGCCAATGATGGACACTTGTTTTGCACCCTATATTTTGCTACTAAAAATAATATTGCAATAAATATCCATATATGCATGTCTCTAGGTATATAACTACTATTGTAATTGTTTATAAATATGTATTCATATATTAGATAAATTATTTTAAAATGGAACTTTAGGGTCAAAGGCTATGTGAATTTAAAATTTTAATAAATGTCAAGTTGCCTTCTTTGTATGTCAGACCAATTTTCAGGTTCACCAACAACAGTTCAGGCACTTAATTCTCTAATTCAGACTATTCTCAAACTATCTGATATTTGTGAATTTGATGAGTGGAAAAATATCTCATTATTGATCAAATTCACATTTCTTTAACTGTAAGGAGAGGAACATCTATTCATCAGTTTCTTGGGTTTAATTTTTTTCTTTTGCTGCACCAAGTGGCATATGGGATCTTAGTTCCCTAACCAAGGATCAAACCCTCACCCCCTGCAGTGGAAACAGTCTTAACCGCTGACCGCCAGAAAGTCCCTATTCATAAATTTTAAAGTTACTTCTACTTTTAAAGTGCGAACATGCCTGGCATTAGATACCCAGCTATTCAGAGAGAAGGCATTAAGCTTTTCCCTGACAGAGAAGAAGGGATGACCCAGGACACCCAAGTCCTAGAGCAGCAGGGCTGTGGAGCGAGGAGAGCGACTCTTGGCCTGAAGCGCCTTACTGTCTGTTGCCCACGGGACCCTGATGGGCCAGAGTACCTGTCCTATCTGCTTCCAGAATCCCAGGAAAAAAACCTAGAGAAGGCAGCTGCTGCCGTTAGCTTGCAGAAACTGAAGACATGTTCTCTCAGCAAACCAGATGTTAGGTTTCTGCCAGGCACCTAACAAAGATAAATTTACCTTTTTTGAGATAAATACTAAAGATCTTATGTTGACTGATCCTTTACTTCCTAAAGCATTTGAGGGAATCACATTGAGAGCAAGTAAGTTAATTCAGTTCAGTCGATCAGTCATGTCCAGCTCTTTGTGACCCCATGGACTGCAGCACACCAACTTCCCTATCCCTCGCCATCTCCTAGAGCTTGCTCAGACTCATGTCCATTGAGTTGGTGGTGCCATCCAACCATCTCATCCTCTGTTGTCCCCTTCTCCTTCCACCTTCAATCTTCCCCAGCATAGGATCTTTTCTAATGCTTCAGTTCTTCTCATCAGGTGGCCAAAGTATTGGAGCTTCAGCATCAGTCCTTCCAGTGAATATTCAGAACTGTTTTCTTTTAGGATTGATTGGTTGGATCTCCTTGCAGTCCAAGGGACTCTCAAGAGTCTTCTCCAACACCACAGTTCAAAAGCATCAATTCTTTGGCGCCTCAGCTTTCTTTATGTTTCACCTCGCACATCCATACATGACCACTGGAAAAACCATAGCCTTGACTAGACGGACCTTAGTCGGCCAAGTAATGTCTCTGCTTTTGAATATACTATCTGGGTTGGTCATAACTTTTCTTCCAAGGAGTAAGTGTCCTCTAATTTCATGGCTGCAGTCACCATCTGCAGTGATTTTGGAGCCCCCCAAAATAAAGTCTGACACTGTTTCCACTGTTTCCCCATCTATTTCCCATGAATATGCTATCTAGGTGTGAGAATACTCTGTGAGTTCTACCACAGCCCTATTTTTAATTTTAATTTTCTGTTACTTGAGAGAAAGTAAGAGTGCAGAGAAAAAGATTATATCTATGCCCTCAAGGAGATTGTTGTGCCAGGTACTAGCAAGAGTGGGAGATGACATGGGGGAGAGTCAAGGAAGGGGAAGCCTTAGGATAGCTGTAACCAGTAGGTCAGAAAAAAAGTTGAACTAAGACCAACATCTATACACTCATCCACAGCTCAAGACAGGTCCTCATCTCCGGCTTTCTTGCTCCTCCCTTTCTCAGCCAAGCTTCCCGAGAGTCATCTGTTCCTATCAGAACTGTGCCACGTGACTGGGCGAATTATGCATCTGGGTACCCAGCCCAGGGGACCTGATCACCATTAGCTTGGCACAGATGTGTCTGTGCAACAACTAGAGTATCTTTTCCTGATGTGCATAAAGAGTACGTGCAGACCCTCAGACCTGACTCTTTTCCCTACCCAGCACAGTCTGCCTTCCTCCCCTAACACTCCACCAAAATCACCAGCAACTTCTCTTTTGTTAAATCTAGTGTACTGCTTCTGTCTTCATCTTATTTCATTTCTCCTAGCTTTTCTGACTGTCAACCACTTCCCCATCTCAGAATCTCCCTCTCTTGGCTTTCTGATAGTCTTTTCGTGGCTTCCACTCTTATCTCTCTGACCTCTCCCTGACTTTCTCAATTAAGTATCTTGGGGGCTTGCCATTTCTCTACTTGCTTACCTGAGGTAGCTTCATTAAGCCCATGGCTCCATGCCATTTGCTTTTCGTATATTATCTACTTTAATCCTCACAAAAATCCTATGATACAAGTGTTATTATCATTACCTCCACTTTGTAGAGGAAGAAATAGACTCATAAAGAAGTCAAATATTTTACTCAGTTCAGTTCAGTTGCTCAGTTGTGTCTGACTCTTTGTGACTCATGAACTACAGCACGCCAGGCTTCCCTGTCCATCAACAACTCCTGGAGCTTCTTCAAACTCATGTCCATTGAGTCAGTGATGCCATGCAATCATCTCATCCTCTGTCATCCCCTTCTCCTCCCACTTTCAATTTTTCCCAGCATCAGGGTCTTTTCAAATAATTCAGCTCTTCATATCAGATAGCTAAATTATTGGAGTTTCGGCTTTAGCATCAGTCCTTCCAATGAATATTCAGGACTTCAGAATATTTCCTTTAGGATTGACTGGTTGGGTCTCCCTACAGTCCAAGGGATTCTCAGGAGTCTTCTCCAACACCACCTTTCAAAAGCATCAGTTCTTTGGCAATCAGCTTTCTTTATAGTCCAACTCTCACATCCATACGTGACTACTGGGAAAACCATAGCTTTCACTAGACAGACCTTTGTCAGCAAAATAATGTCTCTGTTTTTTAATATACTGTCTGGGTTGGTCATAGCTTTTCTTCTAAGGAGCAAGCGTCTTTTAATTTCATGGCTGCAGTCACCATCTGCAGTGATTTTGGAGCCCTCCCCAAATAAAGTCTCTCACAGTTTCCATTGTTTCCCCATCTATTTGCCATGGAGTGATGGGACCGGATGCCATGGTCTTAGTTTTCTGAATGTTGAGTTTTAAGCTGACTTTTTCACTCTCCTCTTTCACTTTCATCAAGAGGCTTTTTAGTTCCTCTTTACTTTCTGCCTTAAGGGTGGTGTCATCTGCATATCTGAGGTTATTGATATTTCTCCTGGCAATCTTTATTCCAGCTTGTGTTTCATCCAGCCCAGTATCTTGCATGATGTACTCTGCATATAACTTAAATAAGCAGGGTGACAATATACAGCCTTGACATACTCCTTTCCCGATTTGTGAGCCAGTCTGTTGCTTCATGTCCACTACTGACTGTTGCTTCTTGACCTGCATATAGATTTTTCAGGAGTCAGGTAAGGTGGTCTGGTATTCCCATCCCTTTAAGAATTTCCCACAATTTGTTGTGATCCACACAGTCAAATGCTTTAGTGTAGTCAATAAAGTAGAAATAGTTGTTTTCTGGAACTCTCTTGCTTTTTCGATGATCCAACAGATTTTGGCAATTTGATCTAAGGTTTCTCTGCCTTTTCTAAATCTATCTTGAACATCTGGAAGTTCACAGTTCATGTACTATTGAAACCTGACTTGGAGAATTTTGAGCTTTACTTTGCTACAGTGTCAGATGAGTGCAATTGTGTGGTATTTTGAGCACTCTTTAGCATTGCCTTTCTTTGGGACTGAAATGAAAATTGGCCTTTTCCAGTCCTGTGGCCACTGTTGAGTTTTCCCAAATTTGCTGGCATATTGAGTGTAGCATTTTAGCAGCAGCATCTTCTAGGATTTGAAATAGCTCAACTGGAATTCTATCACCTCCACTAGTTTTGCTTGTAGTGATGCTTCCTAAGGTCCATTTGGCTTTGCATTCCAAGATGTCTGGCTCTAGGTGAGTGATCACACCATCATGGTTATCTGGGTCATGAAGGTCTTTTTTATATAGATTTTTCAGCAGTCAGGTAAGGTGGTCTGGTATTCCCATCCCTTTAAGAATTTCCCACAATTTGTTGTGATCCACACAGTCAAATGCTTTAGTGTAGTCAATAAAGTAGAAATAGTTGTTTTCTGGAACTCTCTTGCTTTTTCGATGATCCAACAGATTTTGGCAATTTGATCTAAGGTTTCTCTGCCTTTTCTAAATCTATCTTGAACATCTGGAAGTTCACAGTTCATGTACTATTGAAACCTGACTTGGAGAATTTTGAGCTTTACTTTGCTACAGTGTCAGATGAGTGCAATTGTGTGGTATTTTGAGCACTCTTTAGCATTGCCTTTCTTTGGGACTGAAATGAAAATTGGCCTTTTCCAGTCCTGTGGCCACTGTTGAGTTTTCCCAAATTTGCTGGCATATTGAGTGTAGCATTTTAGCAGCAGCATCTTCTAGGATTTGAAATAGCTCAACTGGAATTCTATCACCTCCACTAGTTTTGCTTGTAGTGATGCTTCCTAAGGTCCATTTGGCTTTGCATTCCAAGATGTCTGGCTCTAGGTGAGTGATCACACCATCATGGTTATCTGGGTCATGAAGGTCTTTTTTTGTATAGTTCTGTGTATTCTTGCCACCTCTTATTATTTTCTCCTTCTGTTAGGTCCATACCATTTCTGTCCTTTATTGTGCCCATCTTTGCATGAAATGTTCCCTTGGTATCTCTAATTTTCTTGAAGAGATCTCTAGTCTTTCCCCTTTTATTGTTTTCCTCTAATATTTTGCTCAAGATCATACAACTAAGTGCAGAGCTGGGATTTGAACTGAAGCAGTCTGGTTCAAAGTATGATCTTAGCTAGTACCATGTTTTATTTGATAAATGATGAGTATATTGATGAATAAACAAATAACAAAGGTAAGAGTCAAATAAATAAAGGGGGGTTGCAAGCCATGCATGACTGCCCAACATAATGCCTGAACATCTTATATACTCAGTAAATATTGGTTGACTCTGAGAACAGAACTAAAATGGAGTAAGTAAGAGGTTCCATAGGTTACAAGAGGTGATAGCCTCTGGTATGAAGTGCCTGCCTGCCCCAGGCTTTTAGTACTGTAGATCATAAGAGGAATCTATGAATGGGCCCCATATGTGGAGCTCTTTGCTCTGCAGGGTCAGCTTGTCAGTACATCTGGGCCTGGGGACGGTGGGTGAGGGTAGACAGGATAGGCTGCAGCATCATGCCAGGGCCTTAGGCTGAAGACCAAGTGGTATTTCTTCTTCCTTCCAGGAAAGTGTGCTCATCTGGAAATTTGCGACCAAAGAATATATCTATGGTGAACTTTACCAGAATCGTGCTAGTATATCAGACAACGCCGAGCAGTCCGATGCCTCCGTCACCATTGACCAGCTGACCATGGATGACAACGGCACCTACGAGTGCTCCGTCTCGCTAATGTCAGATCTGGGTGGCATCTCCAAGTCACGTGTCCATCTCTTGGTCCTCGGTGAGTGTCTTCTCCTTCCTGGGGTGATAGGAAGAGGCTGGGGACAGTGGGGTGTGAGAAGGAGGCACCCTGCTGGCAAGATAAAACTGGAAGCAATGCTTGATGAAGAGCTAAGGCTTCTCCCCTCCTCTGGTCTGTCCGGAGGCTTGGGGGTCTGTTTCTCCCCCTGGAACCAAATACGATTCTGTCTGGGCACACAGTTCCCCAGGACAGAGGTCAAGGCTGATTCGGAGTGGTCCCTGGGGGTCAGTCCTGGAGATTCTGTGCATGTTCCATCCAGAGCTCTTTCCTTCACACCAGCTCCTCTTTTTTTCATGGAAAACTTATTAAAAAGAAGAAAACTGGAAATCCTAGATCCTACTGGAGAGAGTCTCATCGCCTTGCTCTGATGCTGAGGGCCAAATCATGACTCTTACATGTCAGGCATCTTTTCCAGCTCTAAATTCAGCTAATCAGCGAAAGTGCTTTACACCACCATCTCCCCAGACCTTGGCTCCAACACACCATTCATCAGGTTCTATTGTTTCTGAAATATGCCCCACAATAAGATTCTTTTTATACAGATAGCTCATTATTGCAGTTTATAATGTTTGAATGATTGGAACTATCACCTACTTTTAGAATCTTATTTTGTAGATGAGGCCCAGAGAAAGGAGGCACCTGACTCAACGTCAGACAGCTGGTGGAAAAACTGTAGTGAGCCAGCCTGTGTCTACACTAGGAAATGGTCCCACACTGGTGGGCAGCAATACTTCTTAGCCATACTTTAAACCAAAGAAATGGATCATGTTCCTCCATTTTACCCCCTTTACACAACATAGTGGGATTTTATTTTTAATTGCATAAGGTGGCTGCCTAGGTGTTTGAATCATTGTAGTGAGTTAAACAATAAAGCCCTGAATAAAGAATAACCATCGCCTCCCTGCACCCTAGTGCTAACAAGGTGGCCAAGGCTAGTACCTGCGTGCAGTCTTCTAGACTCCTCTCCAAGTCTTTTCAACACACACATATTTCATTTTCCTTTCTTTCCTTTTCTTAAAAAAAGAAATCATATTATAAAGGTTTTTTTTGTAACTTTCTTTTTCTTAATGTTTAATGTAAATTTCTCCAGATCATTACATACAAATATACCTATTAACATAATACATTCCCTTGCATGAATGTACTATGAGTATTCCAGTGGCCCATACTGATGAGCATTCTCAAGCTGTTTCCATTTTTTTGTACAAACAATATATATGTATGTATCATATGTGTGCATATATGTATGTATGTACACACATATATATATGCATATTCTTTTACTGTGTTATCTTTGTTTCTGTTGGATAGATTCTTAAAAATAGGATTTCTATTGCTCAACATCATTAGGTATCAAGGAAAAAAAATTTAAAAAGAAGGATTTCTAGGTCAAAGACTTTGCCTTCATTAAAAGTTACTCCATACTGGCATATTACTTTCTCCAAAGCAACTTATTATTGCCATGAACATTATGCGATTATACTTGTTTTCCTATGTTCTTACCAGAACTGAATATTATCAATCTTCTTAATTTTTCTGTGAAAGTGAAAGTTGCTCAGTCATGTTCAACTCTTTGTGACCCCATGGAATTCCATGGAATTCTCCAGGCCAGAATACTGGAGTGGGTACCCTTTCCCTTCTCCAGGGGATCTTCCCAACCCAGGAATCAAACCCAGGTTTCCCACATTGCAGGCAGATTCTTTACCAGTTGAGCTGCAAGGGAAGCTTAATTTTTTTAAAATAAATTTTGTTAATTGACTAGGTAAAAAAATACCTGTTCAGTTCCAGTTTCACATCCATGCTAAGTCACTTCAGTTGTGTCTGACTCTTTGCGACCCCATGCACCATAGCCCACCAGGCTCCTCTGTTCACGGGAGGATTCTCCAGGCAAGAATACTGGAGTGGGTTGCCACACCCTGCTCCAGGGATACTCCCATGCCAGGGGTCCAACTCTCATCTGTTATGTCTTCTGCTTGGCAGGCAGGTTCTTTACCACTAGCACCACCTAGGAAGCCGGGATAAGCCTCACATCTCTCCTTAACTTGGTGCTGACCACCTAAGGTGAGGAGACCAGCAGTGGATTAAAGGCTGGGTCTGTTTCCTTGTTCTCCTTAGTTCACTTCCTCCCACTCTCACTTCTGTGACTCTGAGGTCATGGCCAAGTGTTAAAGGGGAAAGCAAAGCCGGGATCACCTAGCCAGGCCACTTACCATCTTCTCTTGCTATCCCATGATCCCAATCAGAGCAGACATCCCACTACTGTTTCTTTAGCGGGGTGTGTGAGAGGGCTCCTCAGCACTGGCTCCCACCAAGGGGTCTATCTGACACAAGTATTTGGCACACCTGCAGGCCAGATTTTCACATCTTTCACCCTTTCCCACCTTCCCCTGATTATGGTAACTTGCTCTTACTCTTCAGGGTCCACTCTGGGCTCCCCTCGACCCAGCCAACAGCTCTCTGGGACCAAATCCTTTCAGTGTGAGAAGAACACGCCTCTGTCCTTATTCTGCTAAACCCTGTACTTGGAAGGGCAGATCCTTCTCACTGCTGCATGCTCTCCTCACCTTGCCATTGCAGTCTGCTCCAGCCAGCTTCTCTGAGCAAGCGGTAGGACCTGCATGTGACCCCAGATGGTTCCTCAGATATCCAAGGACATCTATAAAGCCCTTGCATCATCATGTTCCAGAAGTAGACTGTAGGAACTTACTGATTCCTTACAAGTCTCAGCAACAAGTGAGAGATGCCAGTTCCCAACAGCAGACAACTGCTCTCTCCACATGGTATTGTGTGGTTCCTCCCTGGCTGGGAACGAGATGCAGGGGGACACCTCCTTCCTCTCCACCAAGAGAGGGAGGAGAAATGCTCATGGTCCCTATTTCTGACAAGAAAGAAATCTCTCTAGTCTTCTCTTAAATGGGAAGGAGGATGGCAACTGATAATTAGAGAATTTACTCCTGGGAAGGCCACTCCTCTCCTCAGCACTGAGGATGCTAGCCATTCAGAGCCTTAATTTG